>MKEJ01015619.1:42500-60145 GCA_001753735.1 Embelia ribes
CCCTTCCTTGGACATTCTGTTCATCCGACCACCGCTCTTCCTCGTTAACTCACGGATGGAATATCACAACAAAAACCTTTGCCGGCTCCTTACTACTACTTGAACCTTACCTACCCGAGACACAACCAGACTTGCGTAGGAACATCGACAGGTCGGGGCTAATCCGCCGCCAAGTGTGTGACAGGCCATCTTTCTCACCGGTTTGTCAGTTGTGGTTCCCGTTGAGTTGAGGCAAGCTTAGCCACCAGCCCCCTTCCAACTACATAGGAAACTCTTGCTTGGGGAGAGTCAATCTAGTTACCGGGGTAGTGAGACCAATAGGGAAAGAGAAGAGGGAGTATGTGAAAGATCCATTTACCCAGACGGTGTGCGACAAATGAGTTGTCGGGCATAGGAGAAAGGGCTTGAGTGGGGAGTGAAAGGTTAGTTTCGCTTTCCTGTTGAGGTTTTTTCAAGTCCATTTGACCTGTCCCCTTTCTCCTCTATGGATTTCGGTTCAGTTACTAGATGGAATTCGTATTCACCGGCTGGTATGCCTTCTTGCTTTCACTCATACCTTCGCTTCGATTCGGCAAGGATCTTTCCTCCCTGAGATCTAATTACGTATTCACATGGATTTGCCATCGAGGACACTCATAACTACAGGCAATAACCTACTTCACTGGTACAGGAAGATATGAAATATCTGGCTTGGCAGCAACTTATCCTTCTATAATTCCATATCACCTTCGCTTGCATTCCCTGAGACTGATAACAACGTAGCTTACTTAGCTCAATTACCCATCCGCTTCCTTTGAACATGGATAGATACCTTTGAACGTTATCAAAGCACTTTCTGAGCGGAAAACCTAGAAATCTCGGCAAACTTTTTCATGCCTTGGACAGCCTCTTCGGCTGCTTGAACTACTTACTATCAGGCGAGCAAGAACTACATTTACTAATTCAAACCTATCTTGAGAAAGCCAATCCTAGGCTGAAAGGAGAGGGACAGGCCCGGGAAAGCAGAAGAGAAGAAGAAAAGGATATCCCTCCATTACGAGAGGCAGTCACAAGCAGTGACTCAGTGAATCAAGCAGCCAGTCTCGCCGCAGTCAAGCACTCATTAGTCCGTTGTTCTTCTTGCCAACAGCTTCGCTTCTTCCTTGATGACCTCATGACCTCTTCTGTTCTGGAACTAACCGAAGTAAAAAGGAGTAGTATTCCACCCGGCAGCTTCAAGGGGGGATTCCACCAGTTAGTTAGCTGGTTCCAGTTAGCTTCGAGGAGGGGCAGCATTTGCAGATTCCCCAGAATAAGCTTTTGAATCAGAGATCTCAGCACTATGAGAAGTTCCTTTTGGATCGCTTGCCTAGAGAAAGACTTTTTACTTTGACATAGCTGATGGTAGTAGATTGTACATGAGGGAGGTTTAAGCCGTGTGAAATGTCCCGCAAATGGCCTTTGAGCTTGTTTGCTTGCTGTCCGCCTAGGTGCATCAACAAGCTGGCATGCCCCTGTTCTCAGAGCTGAGGCTCGACTAACTCGAAGCAGCGGTTTTTACCTAGCCTGGCATTGCCTGAAGGAGTCTTCGGGTTAGCTTTGCCAAAAGCGGGACTTCAACCTTGCAATCCGTTCCGTTGGAGGTGGACTTGAGACCAACGACGGATTAGAACCTTTCTAGTCCTCTTTATACTCTTTAACCCAAGCTGTATACTTCACGTTTAGTGGAAAACCTCTCCTAGTTGATTTGAATTCGATTAATCGATTGATGAGACGAAATTTCCTGCTCTTGAACGAAGGACTCCTCCCGTACCCCTTTCAACTTCACTAGGGACCTCAGCCCCAACTTCCGCCCTCACTTCAGTGGCTTCGACTTTCTCTTTCAACACTAGCATGAAAAAGCTTGAACACATTGAGCACCCGGTCTTTAGATTTCAAAGCTCAAAACCTGCCCAGGAACAACCGAAACCTCATACGCGCCAGACAGCTGCCATACTGGAAGAACGAATTGACTCGACAAGGAAACCAAGTCAAAGGGTCGCGCCTGACAGCCAAGCCCGTGGAATGGTTGAAGGTAGCTCTCGCTCGCATGTGCGTTCCTCTAGTACTTCCTCAACCTGATCGTTCTGATTGAAGTCCGAACTAATTGGCAAGATATCCTTGCTTCATCCGATCTTCTTCTTCTAGGAGCATCCGATCAAGATCTCCTTCTATTTCGATTTTCCTTTAGAAAAATCTAGACTGTTAAGCATCTCAAACTTCGATTTCAGATTAGTTTGCCATTGAAAGAAAAAAAAGATCAAGAACCAGAAGCGCCTTCAAGCAAGTCTACTGGAATCAAGGATTGAGTCGCTGGTTCACTCCTCCAATCAAGTGGTCCAGCCTGAAAGCCAATCCCCGAGAACCCGACAACTCGGCTAGCCCGGATCCATCTCATAGGCTTCTTTGGTGGCTTGCCCCTTTCGCTACTTTCTTAAGATTGAAATGGAAGTCAAGGAACCTATAGACAAAACGCTGGTTTAGCTCATCTAGATCAAAAAATCTTCCATTGGCAGCCAACAACATCGATTTCAGAGCCTAAAACCAGCAAAGCGAGCAAGTTTAGAAAGGAGGGACTCATTCAACCTGCCCCTTGGATTGCTGAAATCGCTCAATTGAAGCCAAACCGGGTTCCTCGATAGAGTCTATTAAGATGCCAGTCAACGGTTGGCAGGGCTTGTTATGCCCAAAACAAGGCTTTTGATAAAGGATTCTCGGAAGAATTGGCATTTTGCCTTGCCTTTCTTAAAGTTCGAAATTCCTATCCAAGCTGATCCAACTCGGATTTGACTTCATCTCCAACCCCAGAACCAAAAACCTCCCTGGAGCTTGGTCAACCCAGATGAGCTGAGCTACGAAGTTTGGTATTCGTGAGGACGCAGCCTTGTCAGAAAGGGCATTCTCGCTTATCTGTATATGCAAATTTTAGAATTGGGTTACCGCGGCAGAGTTTCAATCGAAATAGTGATTCTTTGGCCAGGTTTGCTTATCCAACCCTCGACTTTAAGGCATCTCATTAGGTCCCTTTCAAAGGCCCTAAAAGGCCTAAACCCGGCCTTGCTACAAGGAACCTAGACAGAAGAACGGAATCGTAGCCTTCAAGCTGACGGACGTCTGAATATCTCATTCATAATCCGACGAGTTAAATGAGAAAGGGGCGCTTTCATAGCTCTAGCTTGCTGCGTCAACTGGCCCTTGGTCATCCTTTCTGTGAAGTAGCTTGTCTCCTCCTGTCTGGTTAATGGGGCTCTCTATTCAAAGATTCAAGAAGTCACTCCGGATGGATAAGTTTCCCTTTCTTTGATTCATTCGCCCTACGTGATCATCTACTTTCTTCCAGTCGAGAAGAGACAGAGCTTCCCCGTCTAGTCGAATAAGTCAAAGCTATTTTGGTCACAGAAATGGGGGTGACAAAAGAAAATCTCAAATCTTAGCCAATCCCTTGTCAGAAGGTAATCTTCCCCAAGAGTTCCAGCTGGAGCGGTCGAACCACCACTTCATCCTCTATCCCAGGTAATCCTTGCACGGGCTACCCTGATATGTTTTCTTCTACCCTATCTTCATTACTGAACTTTGTCTGAATTGTCTTTTTTTAGCTTCTCCTCCTTCGACAGTTCTATCTAATAAATAGTTTGGTTTCACAAACACTTCTACAGAACCCACAGGAGTGTAGGCGTGACAGAATTGACGGAAGCCAAGCAGCGTCAACACGAGTCTGTTGATGACTTTATCACAAAATCCATTTAGTACTATATACCTAAAGGGATTTTTCATTGTCTTCCCTGCTATGCTATGTCTTTGCTTGCTTCTCTTCTATTCTACAGCTCTTCCGTTCTTTCTTTCTTTGCTTGCATCTCTTCTTTGTTCTTTGCTTCTTCCGTTCCTTCTACTCCTCTTTCTTCATAGAATCATAAAAGCGAGGCGATCGGCAGTGAGCAGCAGGAAAGAGTAGTCCATACCGCAAGCAGTACCATAAGCGGTACCACAAGCCGTACGTTCAGCTATTATTATAGGCTGAAAACGGATAAGGCAAGAAAGGATTGCTTAATTATAATGAATATAGTCCCTAAAGACGAGACGGAGTCCAGCTTTCTTTATAGAAGTCAAAGAGCTTCTTCTCACCAGATGGGAACTGAAAGACCTTTCGAACTGAACTTTCTTCCCATAGCCTATGACAGCATTTCCATAGCTCTATGCCTACCGTCTTTCTGGCTCACCCATCATTCGTACTGGTAAGTCAGGACCATATACCTCGGGTGCCTTCTGGTTGGCTTTACAAAAAGACTATTCCCAACCTTTCCTCTATGATGTTCGTCTACTGTGGTTAGGCCTTGTATATTATACAATTCTGACTACCAAGCTAAAGGAAAACCACCTTCTTCCTCTCTTCTTACGAGAGTCTCTATTTATTCAATTAACACAAACTCGTTTTCAAAAAAAAAGGAATCTCTTTCTAGTGGAAAACTTTACCCAGAGGGTTAGGCCCTTCCAAGGCGTCTTATTATGCTCGCATGGATGGTCCTTTTCCTTTTCTTTCTTGTGCCCTCTCCGCTTAGTTAGAGGAGTAGGCTCTCCAGCGTAAACTCCGAATCTGATAAGAGGTTCTCTGTCTTGATGTCTAGTATGGCTAGTCTAGGGCGCTCTCAGTGATCGATCGGTTACGAAAAGCCAGCGCCAAATAGTGCCTCAGGAACCCGTCGGTCAGAGGCCGGTCCCTTCATTCTCATAAAGCCTGGTGAGGAGATCTTTCTCGCTATTGTGTATCCGCAAAGCCCTTTGTCCGCTCTCTCTTATATAAGCGAAAAGTCCGTCGGGGAAGGCCGAGTCTTTTCCTAAACTAAGATTAGTAGAAGGAGCTGTTAGGTATATTTTTCTATCACCGAAGGCTGGAATCACAAGCAGTTATGTCTATGCGGGCGACTTCTGTTCCAGTGGTAGTTGGCTAGGTGAACGGCGGTGGTAGTGAAAAAGAGATTGTTTTTAGGCGGTCTCAGTTGTAAATCACCCCAATGGAGACCTATCTTCGACATCTTCTACCGGGATTCCTGCTTCGATAAACTAGGATGCTTGCCTGATTGATGATTCGGATCCATTGGAAGAGAGGACGGAAGAAGAAAAGAAGGTCTTATTCCCTGGGAAAGTGCCAGTTAGCAGCCTATGAAATGCAGGAAATCTTATTTCTAACTCGGCTGTTGTTGGTTCAGCAAGAGCCTTCGGTACCATGTTTGCAGCTGAGAGCGCTACGGCCTCTACCTCTGCGATGGGACTTCCTCACCCCTTATCAATAGAGTGATTTCATGCCTCCACTTACGCGTTGAGAAAGTATCTTCCACCACACCACTCTTATGTTGAGAAAGTCTGTTCCAATACCTCTTCAGGCAAGAGAATCCCCTTATTTACACGAGAAAAGAGACGAAGCGAGCTCTATATCTATATGGAGCAAGTCCCCTCTTCGATAGGTGGGAAATCGATCTTTCCTATTCCTATTACGTTACGGGATTATGACTAGCAACCTCATTTGCTGAGAGAGCTTTATCAGTCTGCTTTCGAGGAAAGCTATGAACCCTTGCTTTCGATCCTTTCAGTCGAGCGGATTCACCCCTTTCCCGCTGGTATAAAAGAATACAGTTACAAGAGTAAAATTAGAGAGAGAGATGGACAGATCCAATGAACCAATCCTATCTTTTTCGTTAGCTCACTAAGGAAAGTGGCTTGCTTTACGTTAGTAGTTTAGATTGAAATTTTTTCAAGAATAAATGAATTTCTTATTGAAAGATGGTTGTTCGGGATAGCAAATCAGTCTCCAATCGCAGGAACTCTAAAGTCTTCCTCGGCAGCAGCAGGAACGAAGCAGCTCGACCTTGATCCTCACCCTCGGAGGGGAAAGATTAAGAGTCAGAGTTTGAACGTTCATCCCATGTTAGCGAACGTAGGCAACCTCAACCAGCTCAATCTAAGCTTTCTCAGGACTGATCAGTAGGGCAGTTCTGGTTTTCAGTACCGGGGATAGAGACGAAATTGGCTAATTGGATAGATTGAATTGGGAAAGTGCTGTTGCATCTACAAAGAGCAAATCTACCTTTCTTTCTCAAATTGTTCGGAAGGCAGCGGTAGTACGATTTTCTCCGTTCGAGTCTAGGTCTACTGGTGTGTCGTCCTCTGAGTCACTCTCGCAAGCAAAGAAAAAAGGACCTGTACTTCATTTGTTCTTACTATGGAGGCTTCTTACCCTTTAGAACTAAGGTGGGCGGACAAAGCCAACCCAAGAGCACCTCCTACGAACTTCACTATCTGCTTCTAACTAGTTCTAGTTTTTTCCTACACCAGCCTTACGGGTGAACTGAAGTCAATCAATTCAAGATTCAAGCAAGTAGGCCACTAATGCCAACCAACACTATCCTGATGGTAGTACGTACTGACAACCGGCTCATAAACATGCCATTAAACGCTAAGAAAACAGCCTTCTCGTGAAAGTCCCTCAGTGGATTCATTTTTCTTTGTGATCTTTCCGATGAATGTAGATCAGTTCTCTTGTCAAGGAAAGAAATACTAAGTAAAGGCAGACAACGAGGCGAAGATAGCAGACTTGCCTCGAGACAGGAACATAGCATAGGGACATTGCTCCGGACTAGTGTTGTAATTGATTGCAAAAAGCTCCTTCGCTTGGCGAGCTCCTCTTTGCTCCTAGTAGACTACTAGACATATTGTCTACTTTGCTTTTATGGAAGAGCTAAGTCCAAGAAGGGAAGGGCTCTCCAAAGTAAATTGTCAAGCTTTCGAACTCGCCTTGAAGTTTATGAATGATTGCAAGGCTAGCAAGAAGCAGGCTCGCTTATGATCTGCTGAAAGATTACATCAGGTTTTTTTTCATCCCTCACATTCATGAAGCAGATTGTCGAAAAGGGCTTTCTGCAAGCAGGAAAACGACCTTTTTGACGATCCACAGGTTGTAGCTTGACCCCGGTCTCGGGACTTCTTCCCAAGTCACGGAGTCTTTGAAAAAGTTGTAAATAAAAGGAGTATACCCTAAACAATATATATTTTCCAAAGGCAACTAGTTAGTAAGACGGGTGTCAGTACCAAATCCTTAATCAGTAGTTCACTTTAACTACTAGTTAACGCACTACTAAAGCAGAGTAGCCAGCATGCGCACATCATGCCATAGGAGCTCAGAGCTCAGCGAATGGAAGAAGCAGGCAGGGCTAGATAGGGTGGGCTTACTCACTCAAACAACTACTGTAGTAAGTAGCGCCAAAGCGCGTAATAGACTGACTTATAAGCAATTACACGCAATCAACGGATGTTCATGCATTGGCCTTCGATAATGCTTCAATCGACAGTCTCCGGATCTTGTTCGGTTTGGTCTGCTATAGAAGACTTATGACTTAGTGTCAGGACTTGGTTTAGACTATAAGGTGCCAATCCTTGGTCAGCCAAGCGAGGTTTACCCCTCGTATTTATGGGGTGGTGTCTCAGGCACCGATTTCCTTGTCCAGTCACTTGGTCTTGTCCAACCGAAGCAACAGCATTCTCGATAGGCGCCACGGTAGGCAATTCCAATAGTCTAATCCTCGCTTTTTAGCGCTTCTAGAAGCATAAAAGCGTCTGCAAGTGGGTGTATTCTTAGAATTACACGAGATCTTTTGGCAGAAAAGCGGAAACGTCCTTCGTCCTCTTTACACTTAGTTGCTTCAGCCTTCGTCTTTCGGTTTTAGGACTAACTTAGTCTTCTTTCAATAAAAAGGTATTTAGTGAGTGACTCTTTCCGTCTTTAGTTTAGGTTCATTACGGCAGTTGTTAGTTTCCTCTCTTTATCAGTTAATTCGGTATCGTTTATTAATTGCGTATATTAAGGGGAGTCCTTCCCCCAGGTGCGCCTAAAGTCTTATGTTCGATGATCCCTTTCCAAGCCGGGTTAAACAATCAGGCTCGACTAAGAAATCCATGCAAGAGACTCCTCCTAGTAACCATCCCCGAAATCCAGAAAGGTCTTCTTGAAGACATGGCGGGCTTCAAGCTACACTACACCCTTCTTTGCTACCAAATCATAGATCTTCCAGAGAAGACCAAAGCGAATGAGCTCAGTCGATTCGCGTCTGATCCTCCATGATTTATCATAGACTGATGCAGAAAAGAAGTCACTTAAGGAAACATCCGGTGAATTCGCGAGACTCCAGTACCAACCAATGGACGTACCGAAGCAAATCCTTTATCCAGTTCCTGAGCAAAGACCACTCAAGGAAGTCCCGGACTCTTTCTGTTGGAAATAATTCATCAGGAGCCACCTTTCAATCCGAAGGTTTCATCTCTTGTTGAAGGAAGAAGTTAAACCTCGAAGAATTGGAAGCGAAAGCTCAATCTGCCAAGCCACAATTCTAATGGATAGTCATTGTGACCCCAAGGCTTGGTGTACATAGCAAGAACCCGCAACAAGTGACGAGATCTTGTATGACTGAGTTTGACAAGGACCCTATAACCTCCACCCCCTATCCTTACTAAGGTAGAGAACCTTCGTAATGAATGGATTTATTAAAAATATAGTCATCAGACCATATGGATGATGGTAAGCAAGCAAAGAACGAGCAGACATGGCAGAAAAATCCAAGCGTCCACTCACCCTTGACACAAAAGCGCTTAGCAAACAAAAAAGCACCAGTGTCAGAAATAAGAGATTTTTTAGTTTCAATTTGAACTCCTAATTTCTGAAGACACTGAAAATAAACTTAAAAAACTTGCGCATCAGCGATGACAACATCATCACCGAGCACATTGATTGGGGCACATCCACTACACTAAAGTGGCTTTTGAACGAGACTTACCTTACTGGCTTAGGGGCAGTTGCTACTCAAATGGGTGTACCCGGAACGGGGTCTAAATGGATCTGCTATAGCTACTCGATCTCGATCAAATGGCTCTGGATCTGTCTCTACATCTGGAGTATCCATAACAGGATATGGAACTCAATATCGATCTGAAACTGGAAGGGATGCTATTGGTGCCAGATTCGGTCCCTTTATCGGCGTTCTGGCCCTTTCTAAGTTGGTAAGTACCTCACAACTGTGGGCTTACGCCTTATGGTTAATGTTGGGAGAAGACCAGAGTCCAAAGCCGACCCAATGAAGGGTTCCAAACCTTGACTCGTTCAGGGATCCCAACCATTATCCCGTCGTTTCACCATCGAGCTATTAAAGATCGACGGGATCCAAGGCTTGTTAAGTTTTCTTGTTCACTGTTTAGTTTATCAAACATAATCTTAGTTTTGCCGTCCGGAAGAAAGATTCCTCCGACCACTATACATGTGAAAGGTTATAAGCTGGGGCCAGCTTGTGTTAAGATTTTGAGACACTTATGGTGTCTGCGTCTGAGATACTCCTGGCTTATTGCCCTGGTTATACCCGATTGCCTTTTTAATGAGGCTTTCGGTATCGACCTACCTGGTCTTCCGGTCCCAACACCTACAAGAACCCGTTAAGGGAGCCCTCTTAGGTAAGGGGGCGTGGATCGTTCCATTCAATTGATTCAAGGAAACTGTCTGTCCTTCATAGTTTACCTATTGATGCGACAGCAATTTTCACCTTAGTGAAGCCTTAGTCCTTGGCTGAGATTGGCCACGTTTGGTTTGACGACCAACTTGTTTATCCAGCTAGCTTTTCTCCGTGGTAAAAAAATTCTATTTGTGAGTCGGCTCGGCTACTCTTTTTTTGAAAGGTAAGGTGGGGCCTTCAAGGCATTATCAAAAAGAATGCCTATCTATACTATAAAGCGCTGAGTTGAAGAGGGAACAAGTCCCACAGAGAGATGCTAAGTGGGAGAAAGAGTAAAATTACAATCTCTTTTGGAATGGAAGACCCCCATCCACTGACTATAAGACTGCAGCCTAACACCCAAGTTAGCCTGACGATCAGCTAAATAAGTCCCTTCCCTCTTCACATGATGAATTTTAACTCAACATATATTGAGAAATTTTTTTTTCTCAGTATAAAAAAGCATAGGCGCCAAGGTTATTGATTATTACCATTCGCCCATCTTGTTTGATATGATGACTTGAAAAGAATCAATAGTTTGGACAAAACTATGGCCATGCAGGAGAGTTTCTGCTTCTGCAAAGGTTGCATCTTTAATCCCCGGAGGGGATCTGTTCAATTCCACATGACAGCACCATTCCCATCTTTTATGACCCCACCATAATCCGAATTCCCAGAATAGCCTTCCCTACTCCTTCAAAGTAAAGTGCATCTTGATGTGATTTGAAGAGGAAATTGCCACAAGATTGAGATAGATATGTTTGAATTTCCATTAAAAAAAAAGTAATGCAATAAGACCTCCTTATCTTCATCCTTACTAGCATCCCATACAACAAATCCATTTTTTATGGTATCGATTTTTTCAATCACCTTAATGAAGGAGGTGGACTTCAACCAAGTCAGCCCCTCTTATGAAGTGGCTATGGAGATTTCCAAAGGAAAATAAAAAGCCGTGGTGCTCACATTTAGCTGCTAAGTACCTCTCCAATGGCAAAAAATGGATTGACCAACCCACCTCTTAAATATCCTGCATCTAGAAAGGTATTATCTCAACTTCTCTGGCTTGCTTAAAAAAAATTTTGGCCTGCGGTAATGGTTTCAGGATTTCATCTCCTAAATTCTTTTTTTCTATGAAAGCAAGAGATGGAAAGTGTTGTTCTAAATTCTCCCTCATTCCACTCGTCCAGCCCTCTTCACGAACTTGTACAATCGATGCCACAGAGATAGCCAACTCTATTATCAAAGAAATAAGGAAAAGGGCGACGATTTGGCACCAGATATCCGGAGGTGTGGAAAGAGCAGCTGTGAGAAGCGGAAAAACCATCAAAAAACGACGATTGTTCGTGGAGGTTTCCACAGAAAGAGCCCTTGGTTCTGGCAAACAGATCACAATTACAGGTACCTGGGAGCATACCGATGGAATGAACGAAATACGAACAGTTAACATAATATGGTCATAGATCTTAGGTTGTAACTTGATCATGAGCGAATTTGTTGATGTTGCACCCATGAAGTATGGAAAGTGCCAAACATTGGGAACTACCCGGGAAAGAGTTAGGAACAGGAAAAAGAAGAAGCGAGAACCACTTAAATGGAGGAATCGATTGTATTTTGTCCTTTGTTCCCCATAGCAACTGGGGATAAAAAAGCACCAAATTTGATGACTTATTAAGGGAAAGACGAAGTAAGAGCATGCTATTGAAGACGTTGCAACATATGTCGGGGAGGCCTCCGTTGATTGTGTACAAACAAAATACGAGTCCAAGGGCAGGGTAAGAAAGGGTTTAGCTAATGGAGATATTAACTCTTCCGGGAACCAGTAACGCGTAAACCATGTCAAACCAAGACCGATCAATATCCGAACGGAACGGATTCGAACTTCTCCTAGAATAGTTTCCGGTGCGAAATGAAATTAATAGGATATATGAGTAATTCAAAGGATAAATAGAAAGATAGGATTCGATTCATTTTTTGAAGAATAAATAACACGTCCCCTCCGTTAGCAAGTCGTCTTGGTATTGGATTCGCTCTTCTGGTAGCATGAACATGAATTAGATTCTATTCGTCTTCTTTATTCTTAAGAGAAATCCCCCACCCGAACCATTCTTAAGACCGCCAAGCCCTCTCGAATGAGTTCTACTATAGAAGCTTTCAACGTAGACCCGGGTACAAATCTTTCACTCACTGAGAAGTGAAAACCTGTGACTAGATCGTCCTGAAGACGGATGCGACGGGAAGAAGTGGCATTTGGAAGTGTTGCTGACTTAACATTTAGGTTTCGGCATAACAAAGCTTGCACTGTCTTTTCGCACTTAGGCGCACAGCGTGCCATTGGTAATGATTCTACTACGGTGCCACAAATTCGCAAGCTGATCCTAAGTAATCGTTGTTGTTCATTGGATTCCGGAGGAACTACTTCGTTAGGATTGGGGAATTGCTGCGATTCTTCCTGAATAGCCTGGATTCTCCCGTCGAGAGTCACTTTGAAAGTATTACCTAAACTCTTCCGACTGAATATGATAAAGCCTATAAAACAACGAGCTACTATCATTTCTTCATTATAGATTGAGATCTTCTTCGAACTTGATGCACAAATAGATAGAATAGCAGCAAATAGCATCTTTCTAGCCTGCATATTCGTGGAACTCAATCTCATTTAGAAAAGAAAACTTATCTCTTTCAGCAATTGAACGGGAAAGAAAGAGAAAAAATAATAAAAGAAAGAAGAAAAAGAGAAAGAAGAAAGCTCCATAACAATAAGAAAGCACAGCGATTAAGCCTTAACATTTAATATACACCGTTATATTATATACGATAAAAGTAGAAGAGAACTTCGTATTTTGCTAACTCTCTAGGAGTCATCTTTAACCTTGAATGCTATTAATAGATTCTACAGCAATAGTACCTCGGACTCGGAAAGTAATAACGAAAATGGCTAACCCAATAGCAGATTCTGCAGCTGCCACCGTTGGAACCAATGAAGCAAATGATTGACCCATCATATCATCTGAAGAAACGGAAAATACCAAAAAGTTCGAATTCACAGCTAATAACATTGATTCAATTGGCATTGACATAATAGGAATATTTCGTCTATTAAGGAGGATTCCCCGAATACCTGAAATAGAGATGATCATAGAAAATGTGAAATATTTGATAGGATCCGTTTCGGGAACGTAGAATGTAAGAGAAATTCAAATGATAAAAAAGAATAGAATACGTCAGGAAACATAAGCAAAAGAAAGACTATCCTCCAAGAAATTTTATAACTTGGAGAAAGTATTAACTTTTTGTGTTATTACAGATGAGATCTAAATAGATTTGGTTTAGCCCCAAAATCTTTTCGGGAAGAGTCTCATCAATTTTAACAAAAAGTTCTACTATGTCTTTTACATTGATTTCTTTCGGTAAGGTTTCAGCTCCATTATAGTCATAAAAAAGCATTTCTAGTTTTTTTTCTGTTTTCTGCTTGACTTTCTGTAGAGTTAATTCATGCAGACTATCGAAAGTAATTTTTCGTTCTAGGGCTTGTCCAGCCTTAAAAGCACCAAAAAGTGCTAGTGATGAAAGGATTAGCCCTAGCCCGAGTGAAATTATGTTTTCCTGGATAAACTTGTCCATGATAAAATGTGACTTCTGTAGTTCCGCTTCTTGCTCTAAAAAAGAAGAAAGACTTGTCGAAAATCGCCTTGGTCCAACCAAGAAAAGACATGGGAGTTGATGGGCGGCCGAGTTAAGTAAAGACTGACTACCGAGTTATTTACAACCACCCTCACTGCACACTTTCTATATATCTGTCTTTATTATCGGCTGCATGCTATCGGAGATAGAGCAATGGGAGGTTCAGTCTTACCGCGCACCGCACTCAATTCAATGATAAAGCAATACGAATCTCTTTCTCTTTCTATATGAAATTTCGGGGTCGGGTCCGACTACGAAAAATGTATACAAATGCAAGGATGCACCCCCTTTTTCTGAAGCTGAAGTGTTCCACTCATTCTGCCTTAGAGCCTGTTTGAGTCTCAGTGGAAGCTGACTTCGATGGCAAGACCAACACGGGGCCAGGCCAGATGATTAGCGTTGGATAGGTTTCCTTCCGCCCTACCCTGGAGTGAACTATGGAAACGAAAGCTCGTGCTGCTGCAAATTCCCTAGTGGTTAGACAGTCGAGTTAGTTAGAGCCCTTACTTTATCCGGACGTCCATCTAGAATTCCTAAATTCTTTCCTGGGCTTGATTATCCCAGTAATCCTGCACTGGAACGATCCTATGGTGTGTAAGATATAGCTTATGAATCTGAGTTATCTTTTTCCAGTCCCTTAGGGAACTTTGTTTGGCTGGTGTTAGCTTTCTCTTTATCTCTTGAGTGAAGGAAGCTTTCTTTTTCTGGTCTTTTTGGATTGTCTTTTTTTCACAGTGCATCACGGTAGCTCGGTTATGCCTTTTCCGCATGCCCCTACTAAACTTCCCCATGCCCTTACCACCAACAGCCCGACAGTGGCAAGAGCGCATCGGAAGTGGGATAGAGCTAATTATGAGATCGAATGTCTCTCATTGTGGTATTGATTTAAAGCTCGTACAATCAATGATTATGGGTTGGTATGGTAGTCATCTTGATCTCTTCTCTGTTTATCTTAGTTGAATGAATGGATCGGGCAAAGACACATCTTTCTTAAAAGAATAAAGATTCAAGATCTCACCTCTCTCTATGAATTATCTCCTGCAGACAATGCTTCTTAGTCGTTTCCCTTAAGTCGGTAAGTGAAAGAAGAATTAGGTTTAAGTTCAATCACCATTGATTGTTATATCGACTAAGGGTTCTAGCATGAAAAGTCTTTAAAGTGCGGTTTCATCTTTTTTATTTAAAGAGTTGACCTCTAATTCATGTTGCTTACCACCTTGGGTTAGTTCAGTTCCTCCTTAGTCATGGTGTACGAGCGATCGTCATACTCTTGCTCCTAGTAAAAGACTAAGTTCAGCTGTAATCGTATTTTCTTAAGCCCTATCTTTGTATCAAAACCTTTACTTCACAATACTTCAATACTAGAACTTGCCTTAGACATACGGGGCCTACTACCTATGGGCGAAATCACTAAAGCTCATTTCGAATAAGGTTAGGTATTGAAACGAAAGACCCATTATGAAAGTAAAGTACCAGACAAGCACTCAAAAAATCAATTAAGAAAAGAAGCAATAGGGATTTAGGTTTCAAGAAGTGAATGTGAATAACGCTTTCAAAAGAATCGGAAGTAAGGTTTCTAATGTTCATTGCGACCCTGGTGCGTGCCAATCCTTCAAGTGGTGATCTGGCATCGTGAGCAGAAGTCGATAGAGGAACTCGCAGCGTCTTTTGCGACATCAAGTTGTCCTTCGGTCTCTTTCTTGTTCTATTACTTGGCACTCTTTCCTGCCTGGTATAAGAACAGCATAGAGAAAGCCTAGTTTTTCAGTGATAAGAAAGCCAGTAACCTCTTTGTATTCAATTCCCTTAGGGAAGGTCCTGAGGAAGATGTATCTAATAGTATATTGGGTGGATAGCAGGCATACCTTTAATAACGTGTCTACCTGTAATAGGGCTATAACGTGACTAACGGGACTAGGACTCTCAGGTCTCCCAATACCCGTACCAAATCTTAATACGGTTCTATCGGTAAGACGATTATGGAAGTCACAAACGGGATACTTTTTTATAATATAAGAAAGATTCTCTTTTTCAGATACTTTATATTCCAATATGCGAAAGATCAGTAAGAAGTTTATCAAAAAGACGTAATGAAAGACTTGGGGGCTACTAATATACGTTAGAAAAAACTCAGTTGGAGTTTCTTTTTGCCCTTCCTGGCCAGCCAGTTGTTAATCAGTCCTAAGACAGTATTTCCCAGTGGCATTCCCGGCCCAGTATAAGTCTTTTTCCCATATTCTTAGTGTGGGAGTTCCCCAGGCGAGAAGGAGGAATTGATAGGGCCATTGCTGTTTGGATTGCAGCCATAAGCGTTGCCGTAGCGCTTGCCGTCGCCGCGGCAAGAATAAAAAGTAGTTCAGTTTGAAGTGAAGAAGGCGGATCTAATGTGTGTGCACCTTTCTATTTATTTTCCAAGGGCGCCACCAAAAGTTCTTGTTCTGTCTTGTTTCGTGTCTTGTGCCAAGTTCCTTGTTTCTCTAAGTTGGTTGCCGGATGGATTTTGTCAAAACGATTGGCTGAATTAATGTTAGAAAGGACCATTCTGGCCCAGAGCAGAGGCTAATCCCCGAAAATTCTCTTAACTTCAAATTAGGTGGGAGTCACGTCACATGCTGCAGCTAAAACCCCGAAAAAAGGCAGAGCGCTGAGGGTGCTGTGAGAAAGAGAAGAAGGGGACACAACGCGTTTATGATTCCAGCCGCGAGAAGACGAACTAGTACAAGGAATGCAAGAATGAAATTCAAACTAAAGAAGCTTAAGTGCAGGTGGTTGAAATCAAAAAACCACATCCCGACCCCGCCAATAGGCCCGGACTTTTTGGCGGAAGTAGACTTCCCGCAGGCGCAGCCAATGGATTCCGCGGATATTTTGCGCGAAAAATCTGCTATAATTCTACAATCATTTTTCAAAGAAATGGATCGTGATCAATTTACGTAGAGATATCGTAAGGGAACGAGCGAAGAAGGTATGAGGTATGAAGCAACTGACAAGTTTAGGGTGGACGAGGAGATTAGACAAGGCAATGATAACTGGCTTCGAGAAAAGGCTTTCTCATGCCATTGCCATTTTGAATCTCCTTTCTTGTACCCTTTGTGTCTGGAAAGACAGATTTTTCCTTTCAAAGTCAGCTTTTGACAATGGGAAAAAAGAAATGAATTAAAAGTAGAAGGTTATTTGACCTCACTTTTTTACAAAATAAGAATATAGAGTTAAACCGAGATTGTTAATACTTTCTTCTCAATGGACATGGACCTTTCATGATTGGACTCTTGCTAACTTAAGAGGTAGCTTTGGCTTGTTTGAAGAATTTCAGTGGCCAGTTCGGGCTAGCGAGTTGGATGATCTGGAATTGGCGAAACAAGTATCTATTTGAGGAGAGAAAGATTAGGCTATTTCGTAGGTGAAGGGAAAGAATCATGTCTGACGCCTAAGCCGCCCTTCTGCTGCTTTCCTCGCTCCCTCAGTCTGATTGAAGCTCTCGAGCCCGTTCCGAAAGGTTCTTCCCTTTTTTTACAAAGCCTGCTTCGTTGCATTCCCTTTCCACTGTCTAGTTCCGATTTGCTTTCGCCCTTAGCTTGCCACTTGGAGGCCAGGTACTACTCTAGGAGTCTTGCTGGCCCGATTGACCATGATGCTCGAGGAATGGCAAAACCAAAGATAAGAGGAAGGGCTTTGTAGGAGTTGGGCAAGCTGCCCTTGAATTGAACAGCCAAGATAGCGTGTGTGATCCATTAGTAATATGCCGTACTCTTATTAGCAGACTTACCCGCCTTCTCCTTTCTCTTAGATCTCTTAGAAATATAAGAAAAAGATGCCCCTGTGGCCGAGAAATTTTCTTTCTTTGTTGCCTGGGGCGACATAAACCGATTCGGCAGCGGGAGTGGTACCACCTAAAAAAGACTCTGTGGCACCCTACTCTTAGTAGGAGAAAACATCCAGTAAAGAAAGAGATTTCGTTTGTTCTACCACTGAGTCAAATAATGACTTGAAGTTAGACCATTCGACTAGGAGATAATTTTTTATTTGACAGCGGGTACTCTCTCTAGTTATGAGTCTGGTCCCATGCGGACCGACCGGTCTCACTCTTCAAAACCGTCACATTCTTATGAAGCGAAAAGCCTATAACCTTCTCCGCGCTAACTAGTTGCTTAAACTGAAAGCGAGTACTTTCCTTCCCCTTCTAGTCCTAGGGAAGAAAGCTTTTCATCGACAATGGGTCAGGACTTCGTAAGTTTTTTTTGAAGCTAGAAAAGGGAAAGCAAAGAGCGGGGAAAGACTTTTCTCCTTGACGCGGGATGCTTAATGGACATGGAGCGGCGAGACTCCGAGTCAGGTTGACATCTCTCAAACAAAAGACCAAGATTGAGAAAGTGATCGGTTTTTCTCTTCATATGCTCGCGAATTGGATTTGAACCAATATCG
>MKEJ01015627.1:0-11288 GCA_001753735.1 Embelia ribes
CTGTTGTATCAATCAAATCTGAAAGTGTGTGAATAATAATATCTTTTCTGTTTTTGTTTTTTCATTCTTCGGAATCTACGTGTGAATAATTTCTTTTCACAAGTTTTTATAATATTTTGATTGACATTTTTTTCCAAGAAAAAATGCCTGCATGTATTGGGAAGCATCTTCAATTTTTGAGGTAATCCTTAATTTCTCATTTGGCAATGGCAATCCAAATTGGAAGATGAAAAAACGTCTCACCCTTTATGCCCCTAAATTTTATAACCTAAAATTTTATATCAGGGCACTGATAATGGAGAAAGCATATACTAACAGGGATAGCAGAAATTCGGATGCTCCAACCCCTTCGGTTCGGATTTTATATTTCAAAAAATTCGGCAAATTGGAATTTGTGTTCAGATAATTGTGTTAATTATCCGAAATACCCTAATAACAAGGTGGCTCTATATATATATATATATATATTATAAGAAAATAAAGTGGTTTCAGGTAAATAATTTGTGCTTGGTTTGGATAATTTGGGTTTTGGTTTTAGGCTAAATTAGATTCGGATTTATTATAAATAATTCGTATAATTCGAGTTTAGAAATTCAATATTATTTTTGTGTAATTCGAGTTTAGGACCCAAATTTTCCATATGCACAACCTTGGATACTATCAGCATTTGCAAAGAGTTTTTTTTTCTATATATTGGATAATCAATTGACAATTAATGGTATTATGTAGTGAACGCTAGATTTCGTAGTGATTTTTCAAATGTACACTACAAAATACATTGACTGCCAATTGTTAGGATCTAAGCTCAAATTTGGAATTCCAAATATAGACACAAATTTGGATTGCCAAATTTAGAATCAAAATATTGTATTTTGTAGTGTATATGATTTTTTGGTTCTAACATTTACAAGGAATTATCTATCTATTTTAGGTAATCAATTGGTAGTTAATGGTATTTTGTAGTGTATATTAAATTATGTAGTGAGAATTTAAGGAGTACTTAGAATATAATGCATGTATATCTGTATAATTTTAATATTTAAAATTTAAATTTGTGTTGTATATTTTACCTTTATATAGCATCATACAAATATAGATTTAGAGACACAATTGCTTCCTCAATTTTGCATCACTATGCGTAATAAGGGAAGGGATGGTCGGATAGGTGAGATAAATGGGGAGGATAGAGAAAAAGTACCGTTGCCTGGAGAAATTTATGGGAGGGGAGAGAGAATGATTTAAGTAATGATTCTTTGCTTTTAACATTTTGAGTCTAAATTTTTTACATATTATTAATAAGATTATGAGTAAGAAAGTATTAAAAAATTAAGATTACAACTAAGTAGGTAAAATAACCAACTTACATAGTATAGCGGAATAGAAAATGGTTTAAAAAAATATTTCATCCGTCTACGAATGATTGAATAATACATTTTTTAGGAGGTATTAAAATATAACATTTTAACATTTGGATATAAAAAAAATATCAAATTTATCCCCATGTTATATTAAAAATATAATTTTGATATTTTTATTACATCAAAATATTAAATTGTTATATTTTAAGGCCTCTTAAAAAATAGTGATGTCCAATTATTTATGAACAGATGGAACAATATTTTTTAGCTATTTATCGTATAGTTGCATACCATATTATGTTTATACAAAATCGATTTCTTTCTTCTCACTTATATTATATATACAAAAATCAAAAATAAATTTTTAATATTTAATGCATATAAATAATAATAATTTTATTAGTATGCAAGTTGAAAATGACAAAGTTGGAAACGGAAGCGAGAATTATAATGGGAAATAGAAGTGAGAAATACATGCCAAAAATATTGGGGAAACGAAAAACGCAAATATGATTTGGAATTTTTTCGGATACGGTTATGTAACACGTGGGAAACGTATGTAAAATATATGATTTTTTAATTAGACTTTTAGTTTTGTAAGTACTATAATACTTGTACTTTTATATAAAAATTAAATACTTGATATGAACAAGATAATAATAAATCAAAATAATAGAAGTGAAAAAAATTATTTAATCGTTGAAGTGCTAAAAAACTGATTGTCATAATATTATTATCGATTTTTATTTATTTTCTTAAAAAATGATTATCAATAAATTTCCTATAAGTTTTCAAAACGTTGATTTTAAGTTTTCTAATATTATTCAAAACGTTTCATAATTATTTCCTTTAAGTTTTATTGATGTACCTTTAATAGTTTTCTAAGCGTTTCCGGATTATCTTGTGATTCTTTAGTGTTTCGTACCCATACTCGAAATATGCTTACCTCGAAATGCAATTTCTACCTGAAACTCACATTTCCGGTAACTATAGTTGAGATAAATATGCAACTTTATGAGTCTGATATGTATTAAATTTCAAATAACGAATAGTGAAATATAACGATAATATTTTAATATTATACAAAAAATGAAAGTTAATTTGATGAAAATTTTAACAAATAAAAATTCTATAAAATAGAGATAAGCCTCATTTTATTTTGTATTCAATGTGGCACTCTATAAATTCTGTATTGTATGTGGCATTCTATAAATTCTATAAAAAATAAAAACTCTATAAAATAGAAATAGCCTACCTTTTTTTTTGATTTCGAATCCATGATCCCATGTGACAATGATAGCTAGTAACCTGGAGACAACTAATTCCCATTATTCATACCCATGTGAAACCTTTCAATCAATCATCCAATTGCAATTGCTTTTCTTATTATATAACAATTTATATCTCCACTAAAAAGAAATTTTCTTGCCCAAATTCAACTCAAAAGAACAACATAAACCGTTATTTCCAAACACCTCCACACCTCATTTTTTTCCAAATTTGAAAGGCACAATGAGGAGAAATCTCACTCTCACTTCTCTAGTCACTTTCTTGATTGCTTTCTCCTTTGGTATAGTAAGTGGTGATCAACATTGGAACATTTTGAACCATAAGGTGAAACAAAAGAATGAGGTGGTGATCTCCTTGAAAAACTATTGCGAGAGTTGGAGGATGAATGTTGAGCTAAACAATATCCGCGAATTTGATGTTGTGCCTGAAGAGTGCACCAATTATGTTGGAAAGTACATGAACTCGATACAATACAAGGTCGATTCTGAGAGGACCATAGACGAGTGCACAGTATTTCTCAGCACCAGCTGTAACTTGAAAAGAGATGGTAGGGATGCGTGGATCTTCGATGTCGATGAGACGCTCCTCTCTAACTTGCCATACTACAAGAAACATCATTACGGGTATGCTATAATTTTCATTTCCAAATTCTTTTTCACACTATCTCAAAATTACAACACCGACACTGTCATATTATTTTGATGCAGTAATCAGGTACCAAAACCTTTACAGAACTACAAACTCTCACTGCCGTCACTCTGATGCATATGTTTTTTTTCTTCTATTGCAAATGAAATTTTTGGGGTCAATCATAATCAATTTGGTATTTTCTTTAGCATTCCATTTTGTAATGGGGTTATTGGGTTTATAATGTGACACACATATCTATATATATAGGGGAGAGAACTTGAACATGAGCTCTTTGGAGGAGTGGATAAGCAAGGCTAAGGCACCAGCTCTTGAACATACATTGAAGCTTTTCAATGGTCTTAAAGCTGCAGGGGTACACATCATTTTGGTATCTTCTAGAAGAGAGCACCTTAGATCACCCACTATTGATAACCTCCTTGATGTTGGTTACTATGGTTGGACTAATCTCATCTTGAGGTAAATAAATTCACACACATACATACATATATATATGTTTTTTGAATTATTTAGTTACATTTACTTAATTTTATTATGTTTGTGAATTATTGAGTATTAGGTATTAGAATGACAAATTTTGACTTGTTTAAAATAACATTTGCATTGAATCTGGGATGATACTTTGTCTGTAACCGGTAACCATATGCACCTTGAACAGGTATATAATATTGTACTTAAACCGTTGCAGTTTCGAGCACTTTTGTATCGAAATTATACTGCCATTCACATATTTCGGACAATTATGCTAACATGTAATTAGTTATTACTATTGAAATAAAGTTCTTGCGCATATAGTTCCAGATACCAGCAATCCAACTCTTGAATATTTTCCTGAATAATTCAATTTTTTTTTTTTTTGATAGGGACGGAAATGATTTAAATAGAGACGTACAAAGTTACAAAGCCGAAGTGAGGAAGCAATTGATCGAGGAAGGGTACCGCATATGGGGCATTCTCGGAGACCAATGGAGCAGTATCGACGGACTCCCAAGCGCTAAAAGAACATTTAAGCTCCCTAATCCTATGTACCATGTTTAATTTCTGTTTCTCTTTTATTTCCTGAAAACCTGAACATTTAAGCTCCCTAATCCTCTGTACTATGCTTCATTTCTGTTTCTCTTTTATTTCCTGAAAACATGAATAATGCGGCGTACATCATATTCTCCGCGCACGCACACACACACACATACATATTACCATTGTTTTCTTTTCTTTTCTTATTTTCCTGAAAAAATGACTATCCCTTGATTCTCACTACTTTGTACCACAAATTATTGAAAGCTGAGCTCGTTTCTGTTCGTGGATTAGATTGATGTTCTGTCAAACAAATTCAGCACATTTCGTCATTTTTGGTTAATAATTGTGCCGTTAGAAAACAATAGCTTGGAGCCTCAAGAGACTTGCAGCGGGGGGTATTGTCGCACTAGTAACAATTTTACAGAACTATCTAATTGAACAACAAATATGACAAATAATATACGAAGCGAACGAGTGCGTAGCAAGTTTCTCATATACGAAAGCAGTGTTTGGCTAAGGGCTTGCATACATTTTCTTGGTTCATAATTCACATATAAGCATTCAAAGCCAGTTTTGAAAATACGACAGTTTCAGCTTATTAAGCCATTTTGGCCCTAGCACCCAGGTTCAATTTGGCACAGTAGTCGAACAAGCTACCATCATACACGTGCCTAATTGATTCTTTCGACAGAAAACCTTCCTCATCCCTCGCCAATACGTACAATAATCCCCACTCCGCCTTACTTGCAACCCTGTATGCATAAACATACACATGTACTAAACTTTTGGAAATAAAATAAAATAAAATATGGAAATAAAATAAAATAAAATATGGCTTAAAGGCCGACGCACAACAAGTTTCTAGGCTCCCAAAAAAATTAATCAACGAAAATGGTGATGATTCTTTTTCGGTGGGAAATAGAAATATAGTTACCACACGAAATATCTAAATTTATGCAATTTACTACCAAATATATTAACTTGTTTATCGCCCTCAAATTAAAAGTTATTGATGAAAACCATCCTAGCCAAATATAGAAGCAAGGCCTCAAGACAAACCAGCCAAAGAGGTCAAACGCTTCCCTATTCCCTTCAGTCATGTCCCAAAGTTCTCCAAGGGAGAGCTTTTCGGAATCGTGCGGTATTTAAAATTTTTCGATATAGTTGGCTTCCCTTCCTTCGGTGTCATAAGTCTTGGAATCGCTCGTATGCTTGGCTTTGTGTATGTTAGCTATGTATATAGGCAGGAACAGAGAAGGAAACCACCCCTGAAAAAATTGAACTCACGTTCAGAGTATATTAATTTCCGTACGGTACCTCTGAGGGTGTTTTTTTTTTTTTAGCAGGAAGTGTATGGTATTTGACAACCACGGTTGTAACAAAGTAGAAAGGATATGAGAAGACTGTTAGATTTCAACTGGTGGTGGCAGATGCTGTAACGGTGGCAGTGTTATTAACAATTGCAGTTTTGGGTTGTAAAAGTACTAACGTAATGGTTGCGAAGACGAACGTGCAATTTTTTCCCTTTTTATTTTCAAATCCGATGGTGTAACAGCCTGTAACGGTCCGTGTCGGCCAACATGGAGCTGTAATACCGTAACGGCCGATAGGATATGGAGCTATAATATCAGTTCCAGCCGCAACGTAGCGCGGTCATGTAATGGTTGCAGCCGCTATTTGAAACCATGCTCTCCATAGATCATGATGATCCATTGTTCTTGGGGACGTTATTTGTTCATTACATTGTGTGTGCAATTAGAAGCCAAAAGCAAACTTCATATAACACAAGAAAACTCATACATGAAACTAAAACTCATACATAAAACTAAGTGAATTAAAATTATAGTCTTAAACGTGTTTCGGATGAGCTTGAGCATTGTATAGTGTAAACTTACGGGAGGAGTAAAGTAACTCAAAGCTGCATTGACCATGATAGCCATTACAAGAGAAGCTATCATGTTGAAACCTATCGCCCGAAGCCCTGTACCATTGTTAACAACCAAAATTAGGAATTTTCGGACCTATGTATAAAGATAATTTTTTTCAAAAGTATATGCAACTTAGGCCTTCCTTGCATTTATCTTTTCATGGAGGTGATGTTTGTTACCTTCAAAATTTCCTTTTCTACTTATTGATGAAGTTTTAAATCCGAACATGTTGGATATTGAGTGCAAATACAAAAGCAAATTAATTAAATTTACCGTCGCAAGTCTCCCAAGGGTAGACTATTCCATTATCATCCATGTCGAAAAATGCCACATGTTGCCGAAGAACACTTAAACCGCGATGAACTTGTCCTGGTGCTCCGTTGGGATAAACTGTGTCCGGAGCAGCCAATGCTCTTGTCATGTCTAGATTTATAATTTCCAAACACACAGTTGAGTAAGAAAAATGAACGTATGAACATAAATTATTAAATCTTTAAAATTATTGGCCTTGAATATGCTTTTAGTTTTTAACCGCAGAAGCATCAAATAAGAAATACTCTTATCATGTACAGAAGCGCAAGGCCACAGAGAAGGAGGACTTTTTGGGCAATACTAACCAAATTGACAACGGAAAATGAAACAAATTACTTTAAAATTAATTAGTCGAATATATTTGCCATTCTGAAATAAAAATAAGCGAACAAATTGCCTGAAATAGCAAGTGGTGTAGAAAATTTCAGATTAACGGACCGACGCGATAATGTATTTTGGTTCCACCAAGGCTTGTATAACGACAATGAATATATGAAGTACTAAACATAGAGTATTGATATTCGTACAAACTTGTTTGTACAAAAAAACTTATACAAACTAGCTTTGTGAACACTTAAAGCTAATTTGTACAAATTTTTGGTACAACTAGTTACATTACTCTTGAATATATAAGTATCATGTTATATGTATGTTTCAGTTCTATGTTATAGACTTATAGTAAGTGTTTCAGCTCCAAAAGGGGACAAATTTGTGCAGGCATAAGCCTATTTAGATAAGGTGCCAGTGCCAGTGCCCGTGCCGGTGCCATTACGCTCTCTTCCAAATGTCATATGGGGTGGCTGGTGCATCTTCCACATTTATATAGGTAGCTCATTTCACGATGATAGATATAAGATACGAGTTCCATTTTTGTTCTTTGGAAAAGTGTATGAAAACAGACATTGGTACAAGTTACCAACTCCGTCAAAGAGTAACAAAGTCACCAAAAAGTTAAAAAAAAATAAAATTAATTAGACACTTAACAAAATGACATAATTATTAAGGATAAGAACACACAAAAATTGATAGGGTAATCTGGAAAATTTAGGACCTTATAATTATGCACACACCAAAAAAACAAAAACAAGGATTAAGACCAAAAAAAAAAAACCTCACTTACCAAATGTGTGCATGATCAAACGACCTATTATTTGTGGGGACAGAGGGAATAAAAAAGTTAGGCCATTGTCCAATCAGTGGCGGAAGAGTATTTCCGGGTGGTGGTAGGACTCATCGAAGGGCCGCATAATATAAATTATTATAAAAATTTAAATTATATACTACATAATTGCAGTAAAAATTTCACCTTTGGCACACAATTTCGTCAAGCAAAAAACCAATCTAGTATTATAAGACAATTTAGCGGCTAAAACAACCAACCAGTGGTGGCGGTCCAAGGGACTTGAGGGCCCTAGACCTTGGAACTTTTGCAAATTATCAACATAAGTTTTGAAAATTTTCGATACTCCAGTGCACGGTCCGTGATTAAACATAGAAAATATAACTTTTCCATATATTTTCTATGCATTCTTAGCTTCATACTGCTTCATGATACTAGAAAATTGTCTTATTTTTGTTTATTTGTTCTTATGATTGTTTTGTAGGAAAAAGGCACGAATTGAAGGTCAGAAGTAATGAGGAAGTGTTGAAAAAGTCTCGATGAATTCAAGACCCGAGAATGATCCACAATGTGTTACAAAATATCAAGAAATGAGTTTTGAAGAAGTCAAAAGCAAGTAGATGAAGAACAAAATTCAGAATTTGGCAAAGACATGAAACAATTTGAATAATCAAGCCTCAGGGACTGCCGTTCGAATGGCTTCCTGATACTGTAGCCGTTCGAACGACAGTATCATACCGTTCGAATGGTTAACATAGATAATGACTAGCTTTGAATCCATGTGAAGAAAATGATTGAGCGAGCTATTGGATCTTGAATTGCTGGATTCTAGCACACTTTCAGAACTATCATTATTGTAATAATGTAGTTTATTAATATTAGGTGGATTGTTTTACTATTTAAGTAACCTTTGGACTCAATAAAAGAGAATCATGTTACATTACTTCTAAATTTTTCAAAAGAAGAAAAGTAGAAAAATTTATGAATGTTTTTACTCTTTTTCATGAATTAATATCAAATTTAAGTTAAAATTTTGGAATCAAGTTAAGGGAATGCTCATTTCCTTCCGTTCTCTCATTCATATTCATAGTTGTAAGTTGATTTGTTCACTGTTTTTTATTTCTAAATGTAATCTCTAAATTTTATAATAATTGTTGTTTTCATAAAAAAATCATGGTTAAACATATTTTGAATAGTTTTTAGTTGAATTCATGCTATAGAAATATATAACAAATTAATTTTTTTAATTTTTGCTACATTCTAAATTTAGTCTCTAAATTTAAGTTGTTAAGAAAAAATTGTTCAATTTAATTTCTATACAAGTTATAATTGTTATTTAATTGTTATTCATATTTTAGGGATGTTAGTTCGTTATCGTTAATTTTTACATATTATTGTTATTTTAGTTTCTAAAACTATGTTTAGTCTTTTTGTTCATATTTTTGTTGTTTATTTCATTTCTAGTACGAGTAGCTAAGTTTTATTTATCTTAACCCTAGTTGAGGATGATAATATAATTTAAATGAAGACCTAGCATGTTAATTTAGAGCTTTAATCTACTATGTGTAGTAATTATCAATTTAGAGAGTACGCTATGTATATGCTATTATAATAAATCATGTTTTTAGAAAGTAGTTGGGTTTTATACCTATGCAAGTCTTTCGAAACCCTCAGTCATAGTTATAAGTATACCCCGATGGCACTCCCTAGGTATTTTAATTGATTTATATACTTAAAAAATATTTTCTTGAAAAATACAATTTATAAATTCGGAGTCTAAATTGATAATAATTTAGGTTAATTAACATACTAGGAATGAATCAAAATAGTCATTTATCAGATTTCAACTAGGGCCAAGCTATTTTATTTAAAATTTGTAAATCATAGTTTGTAAATCATTAATATACTAAGGAGATATTTTCTTTTATTTTACAATTTTTTTAGACTAATTTTACAAAGCAAATTTACATTTTTGACTTGGTACGTAAATTCCTAGGATTCTTTGTGTTCGATATCCGGTATTTATCGGTAAAACTACGACTGATACCGTACACTTGCGGTTTTATAACAAACATCTTTTTGGTTAGATTAGTCCCTGAATGAAAAAAAAATGGTCTCTGAGTGAAAACTATTCGTAAAAATACGAGAACTCGGCCACCTACCCCCAAGGTTTTTTGGTAAATGAAAATTAAGGAGCACAAATATATAATAGCAAAAATATATAACATAGGGAGAGAGTCATAAACAGGGTTTCAAAAGAAAGATCTCCAAATCTGCGCGGATGGGGCGGTGATAGTGACCACAGCAAGCGGCGCCTCCGTGGCCAACCCATTCCTCTCCTCCTGCTTCGCCATCTTTTTCTCTCTCTCGCGCGCGCTGAGAATTAACTGAGTTTTTGGCTAAACGGTTATTTTGGGAACGTAAAGCAGCTCTAAAAGGGGACAAGTAGGGCAACTGCGTGGCAAGCATGCAAAGTTGGGATGTAAATGTGAGTTGGGTTACCAACATAATTTTTTTGAGAAAAAAATTTTATTATAAATTTTTTATTGATAATTTTAATATTAAATTTATAGTGTACATTTTTTTCTCGTAGATTTAGCAACTCTCGTTAAATTTATATTTAAATAAAGTGTATCCCGCGAGATGTACGAATTGCGAGCATAATATATATATTTTTGTATTATTAATTTTAATTTTTATAATATTAATATTGATAAATTTTCATATTTTGATATGACAATTTTTCTTTTTCCATGTTGTCTTGTATTTTTTTAAGAAGTTTAGATTTGACGGGATTCGTCTGTTATATTATTTTATTAGGTTAGATTTAAATTTGTTGGTAATATTAATATGATAAATTTCTCAATTTTTAATTTTATAATGATAATATTTTGAATATTGATGGAGAATAATATATATGTAAAAGAAAACATCTATAAATATTTTTAAAACTTGGTTATTTATAAAAATTCTTAATTTGTGAGATATGTGCCAAGAATTTAATCATAATCATGTTACTAATATAGAAAAAAACATAATAATTTGTAGCCCGTACAATGCACAGGCTATATTTATTTTCTTGAGATGTTATTAAGTTAGATTGTTTTATTGTCATTAATAATTACATATATGAAATTATATTAACATTATTTTATCTAACATGACCATTCAAAAAAAAATTATTTTATCTAACATGAATAGTTATCTTAGAATAGTAATAATACATAGTGTTGACCTAAGTTTTGATTAAATATATTTTGATAATGAAAAATGAGTAAGAAACAAAGTTTAATTTATGTTAATTAGGATACAACTGTTTGAGCAAGTTTGTATGAATGCATAAAGTTAATTACAGCTCAATACACAATATAACTTGAAGTAAAATAAGTTTTGAAGAAGTAGAAGCCTAAACGACATACTTCAATGACAGTTGTTCGATAAAATAACCATATCTCTTGTTGGAAAATATGTGATTTTCCATGAGATTTCATGAGACTTGAGCTCATGAAAGGTACCAACTTTGAGCCATTTTTTATGTGGAGAGCACATAATAATATTTTCCGTTCTTGGGTGGGTTTTAAAGCTCGTAACGCGAGCTTCGAAACGATATGTTAC
>MKEJ01015647.1:0-15370 GCA_001753735.1 Embelia ribes
ATATTTCTGTTTTTTTTGTTATTTTCAGTTTATCAATATTGTTGTTATTCAGAAATTATTTTTAACAGCAGTGCTAAAAATAACAATAATATAGTTACCATGAAACTCTATTAGACATGTGAAACTTATTTCCTCGTAAAGCCGTCTCCGATATGGAACTTTACGCTTCCAAAGCTCGTAACAAAATTCTTCCGTTAAGAAGTTTTCTTATGAACAGGGAACTTGTAAGACAAGTGAATAATCATGTTTATCACTTATTATCATATTAGATATTTATAATTTTATGAAATAATTTTATTTTAAAATATAAACTCGTGTTTTGATTGGTCACAAACTTTACATTTTTTAGAAGAATTTATGGAGTAATTATCTTATTTATATTGTATATTTTGTAGGGGATTTGCTATATTTTGCTACTATGTAGTTTTCTACGTATTTGCAAGTATATGATGATAAAAAACCCAAAATAAATAACAATATGATACAACATTTATGAGTCGAGGCTTCGGAGTATTGAATATTAACTTATGGGAGATCTCGTTCGAGCTTAACTACACTTAATTTGTTCGAGAACGTTGTGAAAGTCGAAGTAATGATATTTGAAGAATTTTAAGTGGTGATTGTAATATATTTTTATGTCAATCTTGGTATCGATGCGTAGAAATTTGAATTATCTTTTCAATGGTTCAGATGGTGATTGATTTAGACGTTCCTAATTCGATTTATGAATTTTCTCGTGAAAAAATACAGAACTATCTAAGCAGCATGCAAATGGACGAAATTTTCAATTAAAGAACCATTTTGTAAAAGTTGTCATAAAAAAGGGACTGATTACGTTATTTTGTAATTGTTTTAAGATTGCAACTCATTTTGACGATGTGGCATCTTTCGAATAACACATGTCTTAATTTCTTTCTATATATTAATGTCGTTAAAAAAATATTGACATTTCATTTTGTATCACATGATTTAGAGCAACTGGAGATAAGGTCACACGTGTAAGAGATGAAATGACGATTACTCTTTATCTTTTTTAAAGATATTTTATTACCCTCATACACGTGATTCTTATGCCCGTGTGAGCTTTCGTTTTGACAACAAGGATTTGGGGAGATTCTAACGATGGTTTTGGGGCACCTTGAACATGGGATTTGATCTCAATATAAGAAATGTTTTATCTTGTAATATAAGGGATTTTTTTTTTTTTTTTACAAAACTACAAGATAAGTTTACTATAGATTGAGAATAATTTATTATAATTATTTTTATTTAAAATATATTAAAATTTTTTGAAGCAATTTGTTCTCAATTTATCAATTGGTCTGAAAGTGTAATATAATGTAAATTGCAATAAAAAATACTCTTGTGCTGACAGCGGCGGCAGTAGGTCAATATGGAAGAGAGCAGCATCCAATTTTTTACTTTTCCGTTTTTGCGTAGGCTAGTATTTTTGGGGTAGTAATAAATAATTTTATTATTTTTTTATATTTTTATTTTAATATTTTGTAAAAAAAATTATTTAATTTAGTTATTCTTTAGTTGTAGTATTTTTTTTAATTATTATTCTTGAGTACATGCTTTTCAATTTTATGCAATTTTTATTTATTTAGATATTATTGTTATGTTTATTTTTGAATATGTTAGGCTAGAATCTTTATTACCATGATGATGAAAATAAATTATTGGAATTTTCTTGAACCTAATTGATAAGTATGGTTTTTACAAACTTAATTTGGAAATTGTTTTAGATTAAAATATAGAGTTTTTAACATGTCTGGTTACTTTAAAAAGTATCTAGGCATAGTCATTGGCGGACCCATAATTTCTAGGTAGTGGGATTGAATCCTACTACCTTATATAACGGAATTTTATTTGGGGGGGAACTATAGAGGTATAAAAAAATTTCGACATTTATAAAGATATTTTACAAAATTTTCCAAAGTCAGAAGGGGTCGAACCACCACTGGGTATAGTTATGGAGTTTGACAGACTTTGATTATATACCATGTTGATATAAATCAGATAATATATAACAGAGATTTTATAGACAAATATTGTTGGACTTTCATTCAAGAAGTTGTTTAATTTTTTACCAATCATAATCAATCAAGGAGCAATTGAGAGTAAGTGTAATTTAATTATTTTAATTGCTAAAAATGAACTATAGGAATCGAATTGTGCAATTAAAATTTTCTTAGAATTTTCTATACTGTTCTAAAATCCCATCGTTCCATGATATATTTGCTAGATTATCCTTCTACATATTTTAGGAGCGATATTATTTGAAACACTATATCATTTCCAATACCGCCACTTCTACATTTTTTAAGTTCACATATTACCTTTTTTCGTTTCCACGCATCTTCGTTTTTTAAATGGGAAATTACAGATAAAAATATAGGAACTGGAAAAGGAGACTGATTCTGAGTTTGTACTAAGTCCAAACTTAACCTAAAGAAAATTCCAAGAAGATAAAGTTGAAGTGTCACTATTTGTCCCTCAAAACTCTATAAATACCCATATACACAACACTTGCTAGGTACGAAGACTAAGAGAATATTGAAGGCATTTGCAGACTTGCTAAATATTTTTCTCACAACCACAAATACATACACACAAATTTTGTGTTCTTATATTGATATGGAGAGTCCAAAATCACCTCATCAGCCTCCTACTTATGGAGATCTAATTACTGTTCTTAGCATCGACGGAGGTGGAATAAGGGGGATTATCCCCGGAACAATCCTTGCCTTCCTAGAATCCGAGCTTCAGGTCTATCACATATGTGTGTGTGCATGCTTTTATTGCAATTCTATTATATATTTTTAGTATGGTGCACAGTGCAGATTCTATCTATTGGATTGCATAAATTCAACATAAAACTTTTAGCCCCTTACCTAATTTTTTTTTTGATAAATAGTTGGGCTCAATTTGCTGGCGCAGTTAGACTAGTCTAAATCTTTTATTTATTTTTTTATACTTACCAAAAAAAAAATTGGCCCTACCCCAGGTGGGTTGCCCAAATTCCTGGGCTTGTTAGGCTTACCCTAGAACCGACACGATGGTGCACGACTATGGTAAAAATATTTACTATTTACCGTGGCTTGTTAAAGTTTTAGTTCTTATTATTATTGGTAACATTACTAACTTATGTAACATCATAAAATCCAACGGTGAATTTGAATATGCGCTTAAAACGTTGGTATGGATATTATACTATAGTTTGTTTTTAGACTTTATATTTTCTACATTTATCAAAGAAAAGTATTTACCATTACTTCTGTAGATTGTATTCCCTAATTACAAGCTAGCTATCATTAGTGGGAAATTTTTGTGTACGTCTGTGGAGTCATGCTTTTGAATTACCGTTACGTAATGCCATTACGTAACGGTTTCGACCACTGCTAATATCGTTACGGGCCGTTACAAATGAGAATAAAATTCAAAACCATAACTGTTGTTAAATTTGCTATATATGTCGTTACAGCACCATATCGGCCGCTACGACCGTTACAAGCCATTAGAAAAAATCAAATAAATTAATAGTAATAATAATAATAATAATTCGCTAGGAATTATACTTATACAAAAAATTCATTATACCAATTCGATATTGATTCATCAAATAAATCTTACTATTTGGCAAGGCACTAATAGTTAGAATAAAGAATAAATTATGATCATACATGTCATTCCTTTTAGATGCAGAATAAAATGATCTAAAATGTGTATTTGATGTTATTCTCTTTCTTTAATATAAATAATTGTTATTTGTAATGAATAAAGTTTGTGTGATATGAAAAAAGATATTTTATCTTAATAACTCCAACATATACAAAAATTCAAATAAAAAAGCATTTAAACATTAAAAAATGCATATTTTTTCTAGACTATTAAGAAATTTTAACATGAAAACTACAAGATGTGTATGAAATGATTAAGAATATAATTATATGATACAAATAATGCATAACATTAAAGTTTAGATGAATTGAGTAAATTTGAAAAAAAATTATAACTCTATTTTTCGCAACCGTTACACTATGGTTGTACATCTTGAAATCGTTATACCGCCACAATTATCGTTACAGCAGCCACAACTTTTATTTAAAACCTTAATGTGGATCCAAACCTCTTATAAGATGGGATTAAAAAAGGGGAATACTAGTCTTACACTATTGTTAAGATTTTTATGTATCAGCGGGCAGAGATACATGACATATATGCATGTTGTATGGCTTCATATGAATGTAATCACATATGTTATTCATCTTAGTTTAATCATATTTGGGTGTTGCAATTTTTTATTTTTTATTTTTAGTATTTTCACCCTAGCTGGGCTTTTATTGGTGATTTTTGATAAATTTATATAAACTTTTATAAATGCATTTTTGATGTTTAAATAAATAAGTACTAATTGAATTAATTTTAAAATGGTGCAGAAATTGGATGGTGAACAAGCAAGACTTGCAGATTATTTTGATATAATAGCAGGAACAAGCACCGGTGGTCTTGTCACGGCTATGCTAACAGCACCCAACAAAGAGAACCGTCCCTTGTTTGCAGCTAAAGATATTAATGATTTCTACCTTGAAAATTGCCCTAAAATCTTCCCACAAGACAAGTAATGGTTATTGAATAGCTTCTTAGTTTTTAGTGTTAAAAAACAAAATTAGTAGAAAACTCTTTCGAATCGGGTTAACTCTTTTCTTAAAAATTAAATTATCTATTTTAAAATAAGTGTCGTTTTTGGTTAATGCAAATGGATTAAGAAGATCATTAAATATTCTCAGTTTTAACAAAGACATAAATATATTTTACCAAAATAGCCTTCATTAAATGCTTGTATTGTGTGTATATATGGCGTGAGTAAATTTTAAAAAAGTAATAACAAATGCTTTCTCAATTTTGTAGAACAACGATTGAAATAAAGTAATAAATTTTTTTTAGAACGACGCTTATTTTGAAACAAATAAAATATCACGGGATATTTGTTGATATCATTTTTAGGTAATAAAAATTATTTAGCCTTTTAGTAAGACTGGTAGCTAGAAATGCTTTCTTAGTTAGCCTCTTTGACTGGTAAATTTTCTTCATCTGTTCCTTTCGTTGGCTATATTCTATTTTATTTTTCTCTCTTCCCTCTTCCGTCTCATCTCATTTTCTAATTAAATAAATAATTTTTTTAATAATAATTAAATATTTTTATTATTTATGGATGCGATTGGTAAATAATATGGTTATATCAACATTAATGTTAATACATACTGATTATTGATCAAAATAAATATGAAGAAGTATTAAAAAAAAGTTACATTATATCGCTAGTTTGTAAAGTAACTAATACTATACCTGTAAAATAGAAAAAAGGGCATTTTGGGAGTAGCATTTAGACAATATTGCTACCTCTAGTTGTTGTGAATGCTCTTATATGAACCTTAATCTTGTGCTTATTTAATTTCCACTAAGAATAAACAAAATGATACAAGATCATGCTATGGTTGTATATATATGATATTAATTATTTAATTATATATATTTACTTTATTTTATTTTTCACTTGAATTTTGGCAGCTCAATATTCAACCCTACAAAGAAGCTTATACACGCTGTATCAGGGCCTAAATATGATGGGAAGTATCTGCACAACCTTGTGAAAGAAAAACTTGGAGACACAAAATTACACCAAACATTGACTAATATTGCTATACCAACATTTGATATTAAGAAACTTCAGCCTACAATTTTCTCCACCTACGAGGTATGATATTTTTTTTTTTTCAATTAATCTCTCAAATTTAGTAATTATTTGCATGTAGATTTTATTTTATTTATTTTGGGGTGAATTAATTTAATGGTCCCCATGGTTATTACGAACGAAGGAATGAAATTTTATCCAGTTTGAAGTGTCTAGTTTCATCAAGTTTCTACAAAACATATTTGTAATTCATTTTTTTCACAGAATAATTAGTACAATAGAATTAAATATTTTGTAATGATCATTTCGAAATCCTCCAAAATCCAGTTGGATAAGTTTTGTACAGAAAAATATTTTGTACATAATACAGTACAAGAAATTTTTTTTGCAGGATACTGCTGCGAAATTATAATTATTTAATTTTAATATATTGATTATTTTGTGAAAATAATGAAAAAAGAATTTTTTATTAAAAAATAGGACAAAAATTGAACAATTAGAACTGGATGAAATTCCTATCCATGAACAAAATAGTATTTGGTACCACACATTCAATACAAACACCAAATAAACTAGCTTTCTTAATAAAGAAATTTATCATTCCATTTCGAGAAAACTTTTTATAAATAGAAATACTGATGTGAGAGATTTTTGTCCTCCATTTTTTATTTTAAAAATTAAAAGCGGAGAGAAATGATGTTTAGAAAGACTAGTGCGAATGCCCCAAGTTCGTACTCACTCCATCTATAAATATTAAATAATAGTAGTTCATTTTTTTTATTGTTATTCAAAAATAATTATCCATTTTTCTTTTCGGTATAATAAAATACAGTACAATTAGCACTTACAAAACTTAAAGTTCAAAGTAAGAATTTCGAATAGATTTAGTAATTTATGTTAAAATGATATGATGGATAGCCACTTTTTCCTTTTGCCTAGAATTATTTATCTCGTCAAATAAAAGTTTTATTTGTGCACTAGGAAGTATAACATTTTAAAAGTTCACATATACTAATTTCTCACGCATTAAAAGAAATTTAATGCGTGTCATTTTGTTTCACAGATTTCTAATATAAAGTTGTACTTTTGGGCATGTTTAGCAAAACAAATTTTCAATTTGTTCTCAAAAAGCAATTCACAAAAACATAACCTGCTCGTGTAAAGGGAATTTATAGATACATATTATGTCCGTAACATGTATATTTGCACAATCATGTATTCAAACATCCAAGTCTTATAATGTGAATAAAACCTTAAATTGCTTTCTCACAATGAGACATGAATATAGTAGTACTAGGAACGTGCTCATAAATAAGCAAACTACCCAAAATATCCAAATTCGAATTTTCTCGAGGGCAAAGTCCCCGACCCTCCACTTGCATGAGGATGCTGCCCAACAACTTGGCACGATAAAAATAAATAAATATATTTGAATAATATTTTCAAGTCACACAATACCAACAAAAATAAATAAATAAATAAATTTTGTGGTAGTTTTTTTTTCTTTTTTTTTGGTAAATTGGAGCCTTTGAAATCCAGTGCATCATCTCATGCTGAGTATTATGAATGCGGTGGACCACTAAACTATTATTGGTGAATTATTTCATCTTCTACTTTTAAAAATGAAATTATTCAACTGACCTCGTGCAAAGATTCCAAAAAACGTTGATGTCTATTCTAACGTTACATTTGTGATGTTATGGTTTCCTAATATAAACGGCATAGTGTTGTGGTTGCAGAAATTTGAACTACAATTTTTTTTTTTTCATCTTACCTCATTTCATTGATAATTGTAACAGTCGTAACGGATGTAATGGTTCATAATAACCCATATGATGCCACAACTACAAACATAGTAACGATAGCGATCCGCCGATATAGTTTCCAAATTTTGAAAACATGCCTCTGCCTAATTAGAAATTTGCGAGCGAGAAAATAGGTCCACACACTCGTGCACAATACCGAACCTTTTGTTCATTTTTCTTAAATATATAAAAGCATGATGTATGTGGACATTGGAACAATCCATTTTCTTCTCCGATTAAAATGATACATTTTTGTGCCAACTGTAAATAAAAGCAAACATCGCCCACAAACACACTCTTCTCTAATACTAGATATTATAAAAATCCATTTCATTTACAACCACTCATATTAGCTCTCCTTAATGACAAAAAGGTAATCATAGGAAAAAAAAACAAATAGAATTATTAGTAGGAGACCAAAAAGTTTTTAGACCTTTAGATTTAGATTTGCAGACCTAATTATTTGATGATCATTTTGTCTTTTGAACGAATGCATCGTGTTTCAATTTTTGGTAATCAAAAAAATAAATTTTGGCCTTAAAAGGATGGAACTTGAATAAAGAAACATTTGAATTTTCCAAGTTCAATAGGAACATATTTTACAATATTTTGTCACATGTGGAACTTTTCAATCCAAAATTTGAAAGCATGAACATATTTTCCAAAATATAAAATTTTATTAGTAAAAAATTTATAAATTTTAATCATCAGTATATTTAGAAAAGAAAAGTAAAAAGAAAAAATTGTGCACATGTTATGTCACCAATGGTCCCAATGATAAACAATCTATCTCTTCACGTGGAAGGTTACATTATTGTTGACAAACTAATACACCCTTCATTTTCACCAATTTTAATTAATGTAAATTTTGGCTATGACAAGATAATGTACTCACTCAAGGGATATGAGCCAAGGTAATAATACTTCCTTAGTACTCAGATATCGGCCAATTAATTAATGTGACTTTTAATAATTAATTTAATAAAATGTAAATCAGATATAAGAAAATCGAAATGTACCGAATTTAGTTTTTATTATGTGAATCATTTCCATAATTAACCCGTAATTATTTTTATGTTATAGGTTGGAAATAGGCCGAGCGTGGATGCATTACTATCGGACATATGCATTGCAACCTCGGCAGCACCAACATATCTGCCAGCTTATCACTTTGAAACCAAGGACCCTACCGGAAAAGTGAGAGAGTTCGACCTAATTGATGGCGGAGTTGCTGCAAATAATCCGGTAACTAACAATATAATAAAACCGAAAAAATATTAGACACACAAATATGCATTTCTCATTTAATACAAAGAAATGTTGCTTTGAAGATACATAGAGAAATAGGAATTGATATTTTATATGTTGGAATAAAAAAAATTAACACAATAGTTGAAATGTAATAAGCTATGACAAGAGAATGTCCTCACTCTAGAAAATGGTCATATATTTTCGACAAAATACTACAGCTATCAGTAATATAACAAATAGTATTTGAATTATATATAAAAAAAAATAAAAAAATTTGATTTGACTTATTTGTTTCTTTTGAGAGCTTTTTAATAATAATGGCACCTCTACATAACGAGTTTCGGAAGCATAATCACATTTATTCTAGAAAACAAGTATTCGCAGCTCTTCGATAGAATTTTCCGGTAACAACAACTAATTGGTATGGTGTTAATTTTGTTCCAGACCCTTGTTGCAATTGGAGAAGTAACAAAGCAAATAATGAAAGGGAGCCTTGATTATTTCTCAATAAAGAGCATGGATTATAATAGGCTACTAGTTATATCATTAGGAACAGGCTCACAAAAAACAGAAGAGAAATATAATGCATATGAAGCTGCTAAATGGGGTTTGCTTGGTTGGTTAAGCAATGATGGTTCAACACCCTTAGTTGATGTGTTCACTCATGCTAGCTCAGACATGGTTGATTATCACCTCAGTGTCATTTTCCAAGCCCTCCATTCTGAAAAGAATTATCTTCGTATACAGGTAAATATATATATATTCTAATGAAAAATATATATATGTATGTGCATTTACATGGTTTTAGTGACGAGTAATAATGCTATACAAAACCCCAAGGGGTAGGCCTAGTAGCTGAATGGCCGGTACCTATGACTTCAGGCATGAGATGGAGAGTTCGATTCACATGTGCCGCACTTGGGGCCACACCACCTAGCTTGTTAGGCTGAACCCTGGTCCGTGTTGAGAATTATCATGGGTGCGATGCACTGGACCATATGGATTAGTCAGACGGCGCAAGATAACGGAAACCACATATTTAAAAATAATAATAATAATAATGCTATACAATTTTTGTTCGAACAGAAAAATATATGTTGTTGAATGACTTTTTAGTGAGAAATAATTTTTCCATAACAAGGGTAACGCTTTTGGTATTACGAACCATTAAATCGTAGTTGTCGGGAAATGCATTTTCAAGTACATTTTGAAACTCCAGAATAACCTTTTGGATGCTTTGAAGAGACTTGACAAATGCGTTTTCACAAAAATCGATAAAAATGTGATGAGAATTAGGTGTTTTTAGCACTTTTATGATAACAATTTTTTTTATTTTTATTTTTTTGACTTTACCTAATCTTTTGAATTTTATGTAATTTGTTTGTACAGAATTTCAAAGTTAACCATATCAAGTATGAAAAATCCACGTGTTTTATAATAGTTGTTAGAAATCCTTTCATCGTATCCACATTTTCTGTTTTGCTTTTATATATTTAACTTCTTGTTCATATTTCCATGTTTCTTAAATTTTCCTACTTACATTTTTCCTTATGGCAATTATGAATTATCTTTCTGTGTCAATTGTAGAGGCAAATTACAATTGTAGTACCCACAGTTTCAACCAAGTTTTTATCTTGCCTGTGAAACTGAAAATCAAATATTATAACCCCTATATTTCTAAAATTGTTGAAGTTGCCCTTATTATGCACCGCAATCGATCATCTTAATTTTAAAAGAAATAAAATCATGTGAGCATGAGGTTGCTTATTTAGAAAAATAATAGCGTATCTCTCATCAATGGCGAAATTTTCCCGTCAATGAGGATGACGAAGGCCTATGATCGGGACCATTACTGTAGGTTTTCATAGCTAAGGATTAAATTGTTGAGGTCTCATGAAACTGCACGGACCAAGTAAAAATTTTATTTAAAATTATAAGACCATTAATGGAACTCAAAATTGCTTCTTTTCATTATTTTAATTTATATAATATGAAATTGTAGGATGATACATTAACCGGGGATGTGGCCTCTGTGGATATGGCTATAAAAAAGAATTTGGATGCTTTGGTGAAAGTTGGTGAAGGATTGTTAAAGAAACCAGTTTCTAGGGTTAACTTTGAGACTGGACAAGTGGAACCCGCTAACGAAGAAACGAACGAAGACGCTCTTCGAAGGTTTGTTTGATTCTATAGTTTCGATTCATGGACAAGCGGATGATGCTTTATTTATTTTTATATTGAATTTTTAATTTATTTATGGACTGATAAACGAATACTTACTTAACGAAGATACTGATTATTGCAGGTTTGCAAAAATACTCTCGGATGAGAAGCAACTCCGTGATACGAGATCGCCACATGGAAAAGTTGTTAATCGGGAGATCGTTACTAAGCAGGAATTTTAGATTCCTCTCTTTCGATATATATACATACTTTTTTTTTCCATTTCCTTTTTTTTTTTTTGGTTGTAAAAGAGTAATTGGGATAGTTTGGTTGAGATATTATTTATCTATCTTTTTCTGTAATCTTTTTTTAACAGTTCCTTTTGTTTGTGGAAAAATAAGGATGTATCACTGTTATTTATTTAATTCTCAATAAAGGTTCACCATCTATACTACTAGATGGACAGTCCAATTTGGCCCAATTGAGTTTCATTTTTTTCTCCTTTTCCATTAGAAATGGATATTTAACATGCAAGGCCTTCAATGTGATATAAAATAATTTTAGGTGGTTAGATTTGTTTCTTATATTCAAGTAAACAAACATGACAAACATTAACTAATAGAAGGACAATCCTGGTCCAAAATCTTGGACAATTGAGTATGAAAAACATATAACTATGACTGCAAATGTTTAAAACTTTTTGCTGCATTGCTACACAGTGACCAGTTTCATTAGTTGGTATTCGCATACATGAATAGAGGATAACCAATTTTGTTGCAAGAAACTTTTAATATCTCGACAAAAACCACAAATGATCAGGGTTTTCATTTTCCATATATTTCTGGACTACATTTGTAGAATCAATTTCCATCACAATTCTTTCATAACATCAACGTTGTGCAGCCTGAAATATAACGTTCCGAAATTTACGGTAAATTTTTTGTATTGTTAAATAATATTATATAGTTTATAATCTTTTTCTTCTATTGTATATATCGCCTACTAGCATTTGGAAGTGATGGGCGATTTTTCGTGATCGTAATTTGGCCTTGGAAAAGGATTGAACTTGGTTAAGCGTAAGTTGTAGTCGTGATATCTGTTTGGTATTTTGGTGATATCTGGCTAACTGTAACTCCGCTTGAGGCCTACAATATACTGATGGAAAGCTATTTCATTTAAAGCGAAGAAGGGTCAAAAAGTGGCTCGAAACATTCAGGAAAATATGTCAGCGATATTGTGACATGAACTCGATATTTTAGTCATATTTCTCAAACCATAGATTCAATAAGGGCCTATAAAATACCGATAAAGAGATATTTCAATTATATACAACTTTAGCATTCAAGTGGTGGAGGGTCATCCTGTGTCACCTTGCAACACAATTGTGATGCAATTGAAAGATGGGTTGAAGGTGAGAATTAGTAAGAGACACATTTAGTTTGATGCAAGGGAAATTGCGTTGGGAGCTTTTTAATAATATCTTATGAATAAAGGTCCTTGTTTAGTTTGATGTTATTTTCAATTTTCTTCATCATAGTCCTAGTCATCAATGCCGTATATCTGCAAATTATTCTCCTCCAAATATTTCTCTTGCCACATCACTAAGTAAAGAAATTGGCTAAATTTTGTGGGTGAGAGAAGCATTTCTCTTCCAAAAAACAAATGATCAAGTTGCTTTAGATATGAGCGAGTGGATCCAATAAAATTACGTTAATTGCGATTCGACCAGATTTCTTATATTGATTCCATTTCCCTTAGCCAGATTTATTGGAATTCAATGTTAGAATGCTGATGATTCAAAGAAAATAAAATCCCATTTTCACAAGTAGGGGTTTGTAAAAGCCAAGTACCAGACTTACTCGAGCTTAACTCGACTTGACTCGAAGTAGCACCATTCTGGCTGAAGCTCGACTCAAGTTTAAGTCTAAGATTCCGTTCGGTGGAAGGATTTCTCGTGGAAAAATATGATGGAAAAAAAAATCTCTTCACAAAAATTTTTAGATTTAAATATAATATTTTCTTTTCCGTTAGAAATACTTGCACCAAATACACCATAAGTGTGTTGGCAATTCGAAGCAAGGAACAAACTTTTGGGGAGTATTATGTTTAAACATAATATTTTAGGGGTTAAAGTGAGACTTGGACCACAATTTCATAGTAGTAGAGATTTTCTCCCCTCTATACTGTAGTATCATATACTTTTAAAGTAACTTCAAAAGCAACTCTGAAGAAAAGGTTTCTAGCATATATATAAGCCAAACTATGGCTTAGCATTTTCTTACTAAATTATTACATTCAGCACCTTCATTTAGGTTTACGACAATACTCAACATGACACCAACGAAAGTCGTTGACAACATTTAAACCCCTACTTTTGGAAAAGTAACACTAACCCCCTTAAGATGTCCAATAACACTGATTGCAGCATCACAAAGTTCCTCCAACACTCTAATCTTATACTTAACCACCACCGGAACAATGTTCACTGAACCCCACCAATTTGCTAATTGCACTTCACATTGGGCTGCACTCTTAAAAGTGCTGAATACCGCAATATTGGCCCCGTGATAATCACCCGTCTCTAGATTCTTATGAGCATCGGTTAAAAATGTTTTTGTGCTCCCAAGATTTTTGCTGCACTCTTCGTAGCCCTTAACAAGCCCCTTTACAGGACTAACTGAGACCAATTTAGATATGTGTTCGGTTAAGTATGCTGTGTGGCTGTCCATACAGCCAACCAGAGCTGTAGCTATTTTCACTGGGTTCGTAATATCGGTTTGTGGGGCCGAGTTTAGGCACGCCATACATGTCGCGGGGGCCTTTGCATTTTGACACTCCGGTATAAGCAAGTCACCGGCTTGAACAACTAGCATGTTTGTGAAAATCAGAAGGAAAAAAGATAGAAATAAAAAGATGGGTGATATCATAGCTATGGATATGAGATGTTCTTGAGTTAGGGATTGTGCTTTGGTGTGATTATTTTGGTGATTATTCACAGTTTTATATAAGAAAAATAGTTTTAATGAACGGTTAAGGCTTGTATTTGTCCCATTTATGATATATATTGTATGCATTATACGTGGGTAATTGGGGGTCTATATGATTTTAAGGTCTTGTGAAAGTCTTGGTGTTTTCTCACCTACAAGGGAAATTAGTTGGTGCTAAAATTTATTGCTATACAATGAGTTGATGATATATAGCTTAACTGTTGGCGTAATTTATGCTTATGTTATAATGCGCAATTCACCAATTTATTACTTGTGGTAGAAAACGGAGCAGGGAATTGTCAGAGGCAGCCTTCTGCTCCGTGCCAAGTTCACAAAATATTAAAAAAATTGTACGTACTTAGTGTTGGAAAATGTAAGCTTTTTCATATGGTTTTACGATGAAAGAACTCATGAAAGATATCAATTTTGAGTCATTTTTATATGAAATACACATAATATTTATTACCTATTCTTGGATGGGTTTTAAAACTTGTAATACGAGTTTCGAAATGGTATATTATATCGTCAAAACCATAAAATGGTCTGAATGAAATTTGGATTCAAAATGAGGTGTTCAAATGGACTAAAGTGGTGTGCCAAAGTCTAAATCTTGTGAAAATTATCTCACATCGACTAAACAATGGCTTCTTCTATTGTATAAATACAATTATATATGCTACTAGAGGTGTAATTTAGTACGACACATGCACATGAAGATAGAAGCACCACACATGTACGCACATGTCCGTTGGGCTCAGGCTCAGGCTCAGGCTCAGGCTCAGACTCAGGCTCAGGCTCAGGGCTTGGGCCTGATAGCTGGTTGGTCAAGGCTCAGCTGGGTGTGCATGTGTGATTCAAACCATTTATTTTAATTAAATACTTTAAAAAATTATGAAAAGACGCTTGAAGTTTCAGAAGTTACAAGAAAGTTCAGATGCCTCTTAGATTTTCTAAGACGCTTGAAATTTCAGAAGTTGTAAGAAAGTCCAGATGCCTCTTAGATTCTCTGAGAAGCTTGAAATTTTAGAAGTTGCAAGAAAGTCCAGATGCCTCTTGGATTCTCTGAGTATCTTCAATTATGTAATTTCCCCACTAGGTTACAAGTCAGCCATTGTATCCTCAATAATTGTAATATTATAGCTGAGTAACTCCCATCTGCATAGCAATAAAAGGGTTGAATCTCAGCCACTTTTTGAAATTGAGAAAAGAACGCAACACTTGCACTTTTCTAACCACACTTGGGAGCTAGTGGATTTTTCATCTGGGTGCAAACCCTTCGGTTACAAGTGGATCTACAAGAGGAAAATGAGAGTAGATGGCTTGATCGATAAATATAAAGCAAGACTTATAGTTAAAGGTAACAGGTAAATTGAAGGTCTTGATTATTTTGATACCTATGCTTCGGTATCTAGGAAAATGTCTATCCTGCTAATCATAGTCTTTGCGGCTTTGTATAACCTAGAAAT
>MKEJ01015656.1:0-10891 GCA_001753735.1 Embelia ribes
TATCATCTCATTGTACCAGGGAAAATATATTATGTCAAATCTATATTTATTATAAAAATTTCTTCCTAATTGAAAGATTAGTAATGTGTCTACCTGTACTTTGTGATCAAGTGATGAAGAAAAATGGCCATCTGAACCTTGGTGAAATCCGCCCCGACACAAAGTCTCACGCCTCCTCCAAAAGCCATGAAGTTCTTCGATCCCGCGTGCAAATCTTTTCCCTTCCCATTTTCATACATTTTAAGAAAAAAGGCTAAAATATTAGCAAATATATTTTGAATAAATTGAACTTCTTTCTCAATTATCGGTCAGTTACATATTGGAATTGGGCACCTAAGGCAGAACTTTTGATGGGAGTCTTTTTTCGAAAAGGAATTATAATTTAATTGTCTCATTACTTACATTATATTTCAAAAAAGAATAAAATGAATAGGAAAACTCTCCATTCTAGTTCAGGTTCAAGATTAAAAATTACCCTTTTTAGCAAAAAAATTTAATTTGTTATTTACTTATTTATATGTTATGATTAGAGGACTCCAAAGTCCAAAATTTGCAAAATTCGATGCCTTTAGGTGGCCGTGTATGCTATTATAGCTAGAGCCGGCCTTCGTCCGGATAGTGTTTAAGATATATCTATATCAAAACGGCAACTGAAAAGGTTAATTTACCTTTAAACAAGTTGTGCCTTGGTAACATTCGGATTTTCTACAATCAAAGTTGTGGCTACCACAATAAAAAACCAAGTTTGTGCGGTCTTTACAATTTTTTGGCACCAAAGTGTGAACGATAAAAACTAAACAGAAACTCACTCGACGTTCCAGCGATCACAACGCGTAATTAGACAAAATTTCACATGGTATTAGAGCGTAGGACCTGTATTCAAAGTTTCGCAGCTGCGGCCACTTCAATTAAAATATGTGAAATTGTTTCTAAGCGTTTATTTTACGAATACCTGCCAACGCCATGGATCGAACTCAAAGGGATTCTCATGCATGGATGAGCTTAGATGAGTCGATAATGTTGATACCATTACAAGCCAACCAGCTGGAATTGTATAACCTGCACGCATATAATAGTTTTGATTCTTTTGAATAACGGTGGTGGATACTATAATGGTAATGATTATTGTTTTTCAGATTGAAGGTGTAACGAACATAGCATAGCAGTTGACTGCGAATTAGTCTAATTTTTCCCTTTTCCTTTCCAAATCCATGGCTAATATAGTGGTGGTATCAGTCGCTACACCTTTGAAGTGGAAATCGTTACAAAATGGTTGCGCACTATATTTAAAACCTTGATACATATACGTACCTACTTATTTATCCATGATGTATGAAGTAATTTCTGTCTCCTTTTTTTTTTTTCCTTCACTTTCATTTTCATGCACCTTATTTTTATACTCTTACATGCCAAGCTTTTAATTTTTTTCCTTACCTCTCAAATCGACATCTTTAATCACTCTTCTTAGTATCATTGGCGCTATGTTGGCAAAACGTACTGTTTCGTTTATAACCTGCAAAACCAAAACCGTGGAAACATGTTTTAAGAAGGAAGATTTTGAATGAATATGTTGGTTAAAAGTTTAAAATTTGGTTCTGATTTGGTAAATTTCTCGTAATCTTTCTTATTACTAACTGATGTACAACCATCTCCTCAAAAAATTCAAGCACTTGGGAGGAGACGTATTCATTATCTATCATCTTCAACGCGTTTTTTTTCTCACCTGCAACATATATTTTAGCCAAGCAAATGCAGATTTGAAATTATATTCTACCATCTGAGAAAAAAACTTGACAGATATGCATATACTATTTTATTACCTTCCACAGTTTTCTAATTGGAACAAAAAATAAGTTTGTTGGACCGATTCCTCATCCCTGGTTCTTAGAGGGCTTTTCTAAGAATATCCTTTCATATAATAGCAACTACTCAAAAGTTGTCACTAGTTTGAAAATGAAATTTTGTACCAAATTCGAAATCACGTAAAAATAGATGAAACAAAATTTTAAAACCAATCGATTAAGAATCTTTTTGACGCATTTCCAAGACGAAGGTAGACAAACAAAACTGTTGGACAACGAGTTTTGGAATTCCGATTATCCCAATTTCTGGACTTGGAAACCAGTTTTTGAAACCGTAACCAAATAGGAAGCCAAGTAACTCACCATATGTGTAAAATTCATAGATTTGTATTCATCCCATGTAATTTGCGAACCCTCATCCTTGAGCTTCCTCATAATTTCTTCATGCTCTTTCTGCCATGCGATAAGTAAATAATTGTCTTCGATTGACAAAAGAAATAAAAATAATTCAATACTATTTTTTTTTTTTTTTATCTTTCTTGCATTGTTGGGAGTTGACCTTATTTTAGGGTAATGTCCCTTGAATCTGAATTTTTTTTTTCACAGGTCTTCAATATATTTAAACTCTCTCAACCACCTTAGAAAAAGAAAATAAAAGAAAGAAAGAAAGAAATAAAAGCATTTATGTTCAACCTAAAAGGTGTTTTATTTTTGTTTTCTTGGTTTACAAAAACTAAAAGTTTAATTTGGAAAAACTCAATTCTTTTTTTCCCAGCTTAAGAAGAAACCCTATTTTTTGCTGATAAGCTTCTAACAGGAAAAAACAAAAAAACAAAAAAACAAAAAAAACATTTCACTTTATTCATGACTGACCGTAAGTTCCTCGAGCACCAAAGGATGCTCTGAAAGAAACTTTACGGCTAACGTAATGGCCATCGAGTTGGTTTCAAAAGTCGCAAAGAGAAGAAGAAAGGCTAAATCTATAGCAATTTCTTCTGTCAGAATTGTTCCTTCCTTCTTCACTTCCTCCAACAAATGGTCTAAGAAGTCGTTCCGGGGAGCCTGTGATGATTTTCGCTCGTCGAAAATATTTTTAATCACCTTTATGATATTTTTACGTCCCTGCAGAACAGTGAAAAATTTTTGTGAGAAAAAATGTATTATTTTCGTTTCTTGTTCCGATATAACTTTATTTGCATATAAACCTTATATTCAGAAAATGGAACCAAGTACTCGAAGATAAAGGAAGATAATTGAGTACATCAATAAAAAGTATTTTCTCCTATTTATATTTTTTGGAGTTTTGACCTTAATATTATTATTTTACAAACTATTTATCGAACCAAGTTATGTTGAATATTTATCAAAGTAAGTTTGTTTCAGAAGTTGTAGTTTGAAATCGGGACTTTTTGTCAATACATGAAAAAAAAGTTGTAGTTTGAAAGTGTTACTTTTACCCAAGGCATACAAAAAAGCATAGTTTCTCAAGGCATGACAAAAAAAAGTCGCTGTCTCAAAGTACAACTTTTTTCTGAAGGCACGAAAAAAAAGTCGCAGTGTAATGTTTTTAAGGCATGACAAAAAAGTTGCATTGTAATGTTTTTAATGAATGAATAGAAAATCGCACTTTGAAACTACGCCTTTTCTAATGCAGGAAAAAAAAAAAAAGAGTCAAAGTTACAAACGGCGACCTTTTGTTCATGCCTTAAAAAAGTCGCGGTTTCAAACTGCAATTTTCAAAAATAATTTTTGTCAAGAATTATTTTGAAAAACTTGGTTTGTTAAATAGTTTGCAAAACTACAATATTATTTGACATGGTCTTGATCAAGAATAAAATCTAATAACTAAGGCAAAAATTTAACATAAGAGTAAATACGCCTAACAGAAAATAAACCATTCTATAACCTATTTACTCGTATGAATTCAATATCTATTCTAACATTTTAATTAAATAATAAATATTTGGTTCCGGACCTGCATACACGAGCGATAAGTTGTCCCCGGAATGTTTATAGGGAAAGATATGATTCCTCCGGAGAAAGCTTCATAGTTCTTTTTTAGTTTCTTCAAGCCATTTCTATCCTCATAGCTAAACAACTTCTTCGCAAAGCATTCCAAAATCATCTGCAATTGAAAAAAGAAAGCGGAAAAACACATATTGAACGTCCGAAATTAGATTTCTTGAAAGCATTGCTAATGAGGAATGTAAATCTACTCAGTTGTTGAAGACGTAACAGGAGAAAAACCCGCATATTTGGACTCCCGAGTTCGATAGAAAAAGTATTTTGCTTATTTTTTGGCTATTGTAAATCTGCATGATATGGATTTTGCCAAATCAACACGAATCTTTTAACATATCAACAAAATATGTACCGTCCAAATTTAGAGTTATAATTGTGCACCGTGTATATTTTCATTAACGGTATGGTGGCCTAGATGGCATGAGATGCTTCAGAAACAAAAGATATGAGGTTACATCTATCGTGCCCCGAAATCCGGAGACCCCGAGAACATGAGATTTTAAGAAAATATTTTTTTATTTAGGGATTAAATATTATTTAGTACACTAACTTTTCACTCGTTAGCAATTTAGTAGACCAATATTTAAATTCTGTCAATTAATACACTAACGTGCGTTTAATTTTCCAATCAATACATTTTGAATTGTTTCCGTCTAAAAAGTGGAGGGAAATTGCTAACTTGTCATCCAGGTGCTTAAACATACACGTCACAGGGGATTTTAAATAAAAAACAAAAAAAAAAAGCCGGTTCTAGACTTGTAAAAAAAAAAATAAAGTAAAATATATTTTCCACTTTTTCTTAAAACGAATATATCTATAAATCCGTACAACGGATTTTAACTTGCTACCAATTGTATTAAAGCTTACAAAATGTATTTCGATTAGAGATACATAGATATATAAATTTAATTATTTTATATAAAATTAGCAAAAACTATATTTAAGAAGTATTAAACAAAATTACTGTATTTTGCATTCAATTTGCACAATATTTTAATTCATTGATAAAAACATCATATTATAGATATCATGATAATTGGATAAAAAATAATAGTAGTTATTATTATCGGGATCATTTATCACATACACAAATTTAAAGGCCTGTCTGGCAACAGACAACTATCGGACTCCCCATCGGATAGAGTCCCTTGCTCCACTGAACTCACTCGAATTTTTGATCAAATGTCGGACAAGATCGGATAGGTATCGGATACAATAAAATTTGTAAATTCAAACACATTGCATTAAGGCATTGACACTAATGCCTCTCAACACCACAAAAGTTACGCCTTGACATAATCACAGTACTATAACAACTTAACATTCTCCACAGCACACAACTTCGCACATCACACACCATGCTACATCTATGCATATACATTGTATAATAATATTATAAATGCAAATAATAATATTATTATAAAAGTAAAAAATTCATTCGGAATTTTCAGGACATTGCATCCTCCCTACGTTAGGAAATTTCGTCAATGCAATTTGCATATACTAAGCCAAAAGAATAAAACATACCAGAATCAATAAAAGACTCTGAAAACTTTGCTCGCATCGCCTTTTCATATTCCCATGTCATTTCCTCTGTCAAGCCACTCTTCAACAATACTTTCACTAACTGAATCGATCTTTACCTCAACATTTATTCTTTCACATCAAGAATATGAATTGGTCACATCAAGAAAAAATAGTTGGGCCACGCTGTGTTGTCCGGGGCGGACGATCTGTTCGGCATCGGATAGTCATCAAGCACAACCATCTAACACCCATTTTGCATTAAAATTCAACTCTCGGTATAGAATTGGTCTGGAGGTTGTTCGGAGGTCTGTCTGGCAATGGATAGCCATCGGACTCCTTATCGGATAGAGCCTCTTGCTCCGCCAGACTTACTGGAATTTTTTGTCAAAGATCTAATCCTTTGTCTTGCTGTTAGACAGGCATCGGATACACCAAAATCTACAAATTCAAACACATTTCAACACCGATGCCTCTCAACACCACGAAAGCTATGCCTCGACATAATCTCCGTACTATAACAACTTCACATTTTCCACACCACACTACGTCTATGCATATATATCATATAATAATATTATAAATGCAAATAGTCATATTATTATAAAAGCAAAAAATTCATTCGGAATTTTTGGGATGTTACATCCTCCCTACATTAGGAAATTTCATCCCCGAAATTTGCACATACTATGCAAAAAGAAAAAAATATACTAGAATCAACGAAGAGCTCTGAAAACTTTGCTTGCATTACCTCTTCACATTCCCACATCATTTCCTTTGCCGAGCCACTTTTCCATAATACTTTCACTAACTGAATCGACCTCCTCCTCAAGACTTGTTTTTTCACATAAAAATAGGAATAGGATGAATCTCATACAACAAGTCTTCTTTTACATGGAGTCATCAAAATTGATCACACGAGAAGGATCCTGAATATACTTTCGAAGTATCGAAATGTGAAAAATGGGATGAATACTTAAGAGTTGAGGTGGCAAAGTAAGAATCCCCTTAAGAATAAGGAACAGACTAATGTAACGAGGTGAAAGTTTCCTTTTCTTTCTGAGTCATATAATACACTTTTTCGAAAAAACTCTCAGAAATACATGATCTCCCACTTCAAACGCTAACGGCCCCTTTTGCACATCTGCATAATTCTTATGATAATTCGAGCCATTTCTAACCGTTGTTTGATCAATTAAATATTCCAAATCGTTTCTTACACCAACTTGGAACCAAGAAACGTACCATTACCAATCTCCTCCTAACAAATAGGAGAGCTACAAGGACTTCCGTACAACACTTCAAAAGGAGCCATTTCAATACTCGAATGATAACTATTATTATATGCGAATTCTTTCAAGCTCACGTGATCCTTTCAACTAACACCAAAATCAAGGATGCATACCCAAAACATGTCCTTGATAGTTTGAATCATCCTCTCATATTGGCCATCCATTTGAGGATAAAAGGCGGTACTCAACGTAAGAGTTGTTCCTAAGGCCTCTTGGAGACTTGACAAAAAATGCGAAACAAAATGACAGTTACGAGCATACACAATGGGTATGGGAGCCTCGCACAAATGAATAATTTCATCTATATACTTCTAACAAAGCTTCTCAACCGAGTCGGTAGTATGTATAGGAATAAAATGCGCATACTTCGTTGATCAATTCACGATCATCCAAATAGTATTGCAACCCCTCTTTTGACGCATCTCAATAGACCGTATAGCCGATACCCCGTTCCGGAATGACAAGAATTGGAGCTGAGATCAGCAACGCTTTTACATTAAGAAAAGACTGCTCGCATTTAGAGTTCTACTCGAACTTCACACTTTTGTGAGTAAGTTTTGTCATCGGAGCCACCAAATGCAAAAAATCTCAAATGAATCGACGATAATACCCTACAAGCCCCAAGAAACTATGAATTTAAAAGGTAGATTTGGGTCATTCCCATTCGGTAATGGCCTTGATTTTTGAAAGATCTACCAAAACACCACTTTTCGAAACTACATGTCTGAGAAAATGGACCTCACACAACCAGAACTCATATTGAGAACTTCGCATATAGTCGATATTCTTGAAAAGTAGAAAGAATAACATACAAATATTCTCGACATGCCTTTTTTGAAGGCGAATAGACAAGAATGTCATCAATGAATACCACTACAAAACGATCAAGATAGGGTTAAAAGATATAATTAATCAAATCCATAAATACCGCCAGGGCATTCGTAATACCAAAGGGCATAACTTGGGACCCTTAATGGCCATAACAAGTGCGAAAAGTAGTTTTTGGAATATCTTCTTTTCGAATATACAAGTGGTGATACCTTGAATGCAAATCAATCTTTGAGAAGAATTTCGAACCCCGTAATTGGTCGAATAGATTAACAATCCTCGATAAAGGATACTTATTCTTGATGGTCACCTGATTCAACTTCTGGTAGTCAATTTCATAGGTATTGTGCCATCTTTCTTGGGTATGAATAAGGCCAGAGCACCCCCACAACAAAGCACTAGGCTGAATGAAGTCCTTAGTTTTAAGATCATCAACATGCACTCGCAACTCCTTTATCTCCACTAAAGCTAAACGGCGCAATATAAATCTGATTTGTCCCTGGAATTAAATTATTAGCAAATTCTACTTCCCTCATAGGAGGAAGTTTACTAAGCTCATCGGGAAATACATCTGAAAATTCATCAAAAATAGGAAGCAATCCCAACCTCGCATTCACCTCCTTAGAAATCGAAAGACAAGCTAACATGCATGTTAGACTAGCCTGAGCTTTACTCAAATAGGGAAGAGGAATCTGTCGCTCTCCCTAATAGCATATACTAACCCCTACAAGCGTCAGTATCGTTACCTTTCGCTTTTTGCAATCAATAATGACATGATAATGTGGCAATCAATCAATACCGATAATAAAGTCAAACTCCAAAATTCCAAACACAATGAAATCATATATGAATATATGATAAAAAATGATAAATTCATACCCCCAGCACACACTACCAATACAAAAAACATTCTCTCCCAGAGTATCGACATAGATAGGCAAATACAAACTCTCAATAGGCAACTCTAACATCTATGCAAAATGTGCATAAATTAAAGAGTACAAGGCGCTAGTATCAAATAGCACATGTGCCTAAGTAGAAAGAACATGCAATATACCTCACACAACGGAAGGCTCGGTCACATCCGGAGCTTGTGGCATAGCAAAAGCACAAGCCTGGGAAGTTTGGTCCTACTGAAATCTACCACGAGTAGCAATGCCACCTGAATGACCTCCGCAAGACCGTCCCGCACCTTGATAAGTATAAGAAAAAGAGGGTGGAGGAATATAAGGCATCCTTGAACCACCTAGTGAAATAAAAGAAGATTGAAGTGGTCTACAAGAGCTACTTAGAATCGTAAAACCCACAAGACACCGAGACTACATGTGTCCTTTTCCATTGTACCGCCGACATACCACCATAGGACAAGCAGACTACAAATGCCCTTCCATACCACAGGGGCAATATACTGTAGGCCGAGTACACTCGTGCGCAATATGGTCCTACTGGCCATAATGAAAATAACTCTAAACAATTGAGCTAGAAGATATAGAATGAGTAGGTTCAGATCGCCCACTACGAGAAGAAGAAGAGAAAGTATCACGAGATCTCTTCCAATTATTGCCCTAGCTAGCAATCGAACTACCTCCACCACTGACACTGCCACTACTTCCACCACTACCACGACTCCCTGTTACAACCCCCGGATTATAAATAGACTGAGAACCAGAAGATTGGCCCGAAGGTTGATAAGGACGAGTATCAATAACAAGTTGTCTATCCAACAAACTTGCCTCCACTTTCATCGTCACATTAACACATCTCTTATATATACAATGAAGCCATGAAGTCATCAATGTTTGGATAGAATGATGAAGGTCATTTTCAAACCTACAAACACGAAGCCTCTATATAGAGATGAGCTCCGATGCATAAAGAAATAGGCTAGTGAATGCAAGCTGATATTGTTGAACCGTTGAGTTTTTCTGAATAAGATTAACAAAATCAGCCCTCTTTCTCTCCCAAAGAATATTGGGAAAGAAATCCTCAAAGAACAACCCCCCAAAACCATCCCAAGTCAAGTTATCTTGACCGTACACCTCCTCCTCGCTTTTACACTACTCCTTCACCTTGCCTATCAAATAAAATGGCAACATTGCCATTATAAGATCGTTGTCTTGCATTTGGGGCAATTTAAAGATTTGCTTAAAATCCGTTAACTATGTGGTAGAATGCACAGTTGAGTGTCTGGATTCTCTTCTTTATATTCTGCCATGCTTTCCACACTTGAAGTTTCCTCCAAATTAGGAATATTTTCCACTTCCCTTATCTATAATTCATGAGCAAAAGTATGTATCGGATGCACCTCCACCACATTTTGTCCCCCTGCTCTTCCCCCACGACCTCCACTACGTCTACCGTTGCCTTATCTACCTCTACCATGAGTCATTACTTAACTTCACGTCGCAAACAATAAAGAAGGAAAAGCATAAGTTTACAATCAAATAGGCCTTATAACTCAATGCCTCCGCAATATAGTACTCCATGCAAAACTAACACACATTACTCATGCTCAACACCATAACATGCACAACTAACAAATATCGTAATTACCTCACAACTTTGCCATAGACTCTACTCACAAGCCACATAGGTTTATGTAACCTGGTTTGCTCTTATACCAACCTGTCATACCCTGAATTTCTACAAAACCCGGGAAAGTGAGATGAATAAGAAAAAAGGAAATGAAGTATAATAATAAAGTAAGGGAAAAGAAAAGAAAAGAAAAAAAGCATCTACTTCGCCATCTTGCCACAAATACACAAAAATAAGCAGTTCAAAAAAATACACTTAACATTATAAACAACTAGAACTACAACATTCCACATCTTCATTTATATACATATAGCCTGCCTATAATATATCTATAACTAACTATCAACTGAAAAAGTAAACATCCTTGTTTACACATATAAAAGTAGGTAACATACTTATTCCAAAAAATAAAGACTTATAAAACTTCACTAGGCCTCAAATAGAAATACAACATAGACGAATAAGGCTACAACAAAATAGAACTACAAAAGTACGTCTTTAAAAATATATACATAATGCACATCCGAGCATCTCCACACCTACATCACAGATATAGTAAGAAAATATATGCAAGAAAGCATACGAGTTAGATTACTAAATAACACAATAAAGATGACGCTATGTAATGCATCGAATGAATATCTAAACAACAACTATAAGGTATGAATGCAATTCAATGTATATGCAATGCAAATACACACACTCCACAACTACACACTTTGCCACCGCAATCCGACAGGACTCAAATATAAAGGTGGGACTAGTATCTCATCTCATTTTATAAAAGTTGGGGTTAAACTTCGCATGTCCTTTTCCTACAACCCAACGTATTCTCAATGCGGCGTCGATCATAAGCCCAACTCACATGTGCTACTAACATACTGAGCT
>MKEJ01015657.1:0-15493 GCA_001753735.1 Embelia ribes
ACCAAAAATATAATTTCCATCTCGAACATTTTTGAAACCCGATTTCTTTAAAAACCAGTTTTAAACCCCCCTCGAGCACATACACACACACACACATACACACAAGTGTATATATATATATATACCAACGAAATACCACCGCTCCACCGCGAAAGCCACGAAGCTCTACGAGGCATCAACTCGCCACACTATGTCGATATCACCAAGAGTCACTGCTACATCAGCGCGAGTGCCACGAATATGAATATATATAATATATATATACTACGTTATATAATTATATATAAAATCTACATATACAAATAAATCTAATATATGTATGTCTTTACGACTACTACTGTTCCGTCGTCATGTAGCCATCTACCACGGACACCTCACAATTATCTTAGCCTCATCGCAGTCACCGCATACATGTCACCTCTGAAATACCACTACTATCGCAGCACCTCACGACCAATGCCATAATATACGAATACATATATATATAAATATGCTCCAATATATATATATGTACAACTTCGGAATTTATATTCTACTCCGATAATACACTACGCATGTCTATCGAGCCCATACGCTTCAATATATATATATATATATATATATATATATACGCTTTGATTAGAGATATGTATATACATATATATACATAAATATACTCCCCCTCTCTCTATATATAAATATATTAGTATACTCCACTGCATTATACATATATATGTGCATAATGAATTATGCTACCCGCATTCCATACCCGTACATGTTCTACAAATAGATATCTATATGTAATCTAAGCATCTACATAATCATTTCTTATACGAAAAGGATACTAAGTTCTCGTCTCTACAGCAAGCCAAACATGATATCTGCACTTGAACGCCACTTTTTGTACTTCCAGAATTATCGAGCTACGTCACTCGAATGACCGCATTCCTATATATGAAAACGGTCTACACAATTTAAGAAAAATATTTTTTATTTTTATTTTGTCAAATACTATTAGCACAAAAATCGAGGTATCACCCCCGAGGAAACGAAACGATATAATTTAAACCAATACGTAGATAATAAAATGGCGAGTAAGAAGTATACATACTTGAAGTTAACCCGTGGGCGGAATTAGATGAAATCTCCAAAAACCTCCAAAACCCCCAAAATTTCAACCTCTGAATCGAGCTAGCAAATGGCTTCAGATTAATGCGAACCTAGAGAACAAAATGCTCCACTAATCACGGTGAACGATAATATGAATTTTAATTTCAAAAATCTTACAATGCCCTCGAATGGAGAAAATGTAAACGAGCAAGAGGAGTTACCTCATCTTGAACTCTACGATGCAAGGACCACAAATATAAATTTTTTTAGAATTTTTCGAGTACTGTAGCTTATCGTATCATGAGCTCCAACTCCCTCTCCTCCTTGCTTCTCCAGCCAACCCTTGTTCTGTGACCGTGGATATGTGTGTATGTATATATACATATATAGGGCCCACGAAAATATGGTGCTATCATCGCTATTTTGGCTCCATTTTAACCATTCTACGCTTTGAATTGGCTTTTTGTCAAAGCACAAAAATTGTATATAATTGTATCTCTTTTCTAAAGACACTTTGTAGACCAAATCGGAGTTATGGTTTGGGAGATATGGCCAAAATACTGGACTGGTGTCATAATAAATCTATAAAGCAGTTTTTGAATATTTCGGACCCCATTTTGACCCCTTTACGTTTTGAATTAAATTTTGAGCAAAAACTAAAAGTCGCTGATATGTGAAATAGTTTTCCGATGCTATATTATAAGCTCCAATCGGATTCAAGGTTTGTGAAATACTGTCAAAATACCGAATGGGTATCATGACTACAACTTTCGCTTAATCATGTTTAAACTTTTCCTGAAACCAAACCATGACTACGGAAATTCGCCCACCACTTCCAAATGCTAGTATACGATGTATACTATAGGGGGGAAATATTATGACGCGTAAAATATTATTTAATAATGCAAAAAATTTACTCGTAAATTTTGGGTCGTTACACGCAACTCCTCTAACTCCGATGGAGCCAAATGATACATCGCAATAGAAGTCTAATTTGTCCTCAAAATCAAATCAATGTCAAATTCCACCTCCCTTTCGGGAAGAAGTCCACTAAGGTCTTCAGGAAACACATCCAGAAACTTGCAAACAATCGGAAGCAATTCTAACCCCGAATTTACCTCATCAGAAATTGAAATACTAGTTAACATGCATGCTAGACTAGCCTGAGCTCGACGTGAATAAGGAATGTTGCTCCCCTTGATAACATACATCCACTCCCAAAGTAATCCATATCATCACCCTTCACTTCTCACAATCAATAACGACATGATAGTACAACAATCAATAAATACCGATAATGATGTCAAACCCCAATATTCCGAACACAACAAAATCATATATGAATATATGATCAGTAATAACGAGCTCACAATCCCTATACATACTACCAATATGAAAAACATTCTTCTCCAGAGTATCAACATAGATAGGCATATCTAAATATCCAATAGGTAACTCTAACATGTGTACAAAATGTGTAGATATGAAAGAGCATGAGGCACTAGTATCAAAAAACACATATGCCTAAGTAGAGAGAAGAGGAAATATACCTCACACAACGGAAGGCTCGGTCACATCCGGAGCTTGTGGCATAGCAAAAGCACAAGCCTGGGAAGTTTGGTCCTACTGAAATCTACCACGAGTAGCAATGCCACCTGAATGACCTCCGCAAGACCGTCCCGCACCTTGATAAGTATAAGAAAAAGAGGGTGGAGGAATATAAGGCATCCTTGAACCACCTAGTGAAATAAAAGAAGATTGAAGTGGTCTACAAGAGCTACTTAGAATCGTAAAACCCACAAGACACCGAGACTACATGTGTCCTTTTCCATTGTACCGCCGACATACCACCATAGGACAAGCAGACTACAAATGCCCTTCCATACCACAGGGGCAATATACTGTAGGCCGAGTACACTCGTGCGCAATATGGTCCTACTGGCCATAATGAAAATAACTCTAAACAATTGAGCTAGAAGATATAGAATGAGTAGGTTCAGATCGCCCACTACGAGAAGAAGAAGAGAAAGTATCACGAGATCTCTTCCAATTATTGCCCTAGCTAGCAATCGAACTACCTCCACCACTGACACTGCCACTACTTCCACCACTACCACGACTCCCTGTTACAACCCCCGGATTATAAATAGACTGAGAACCAGAAGATTGGCCCGAAGGTTGAGGAGGACGAGAACCTTTCAGACGTTGCCTAGTAAGTATACCCACTTCGACCTTCATGGACGCACCCACACACTGTTTATAAGTCTTATGTAAGCCCGAAGCTACTGGAATATGAATAGATGGACGTAAGCCGATCTCGAACCTTTGGCATTGAAGCTTCTCAGTTGAGATGAGTTCCGGTGTGTATTGATAAAAGCTCGTAAATTGTCACTGATTTTACTGAACCATCATATTTTTCTTAACCAAGTTCGCAAATTCTTCTTGCTTTCTTTCTCGAAGCATATCGGGAAAGAACTATTCTAGAAATGGCTCCCGAAAAGTTGCCCAAGGGATGTCATCCTGCCCATAGATGTCCTCTTGACTTTTCCACCATTCCTCTGCTTTACTCCGCAAGTAGAACGGTGCCGTCGCCATCCTAAGGTCGTCATCCACCATCAGTAGCAATTTAAAAATTTGCTCCATGCCTGTTAGCTACTACTCTGCCTCAATCGACCTGGCATGCCCTTTAAAGACGGGTGGATCCATCATGCGGAAATGCCATTGAGCCGCCGTGGCCCTAGTATCCTCGCTACCTCCCATGTTCCCCACTTCCGGTTGTTGTGGAACACGTGGAGGATTGCGAAGCCGAGGTTTGGGAGCCTCCTTTTTGCTTTCCTCCATGTTTTCATCAACGATATCTTCCAATGAAGGAGTGTTTTCCACCTCTCACATCTCCGCTTCAATCTTCTCCCAAAGTTGCGGATGTGTGCACACCAGTTGTGCCTCCTCTTCGATGCATCCTCCTAATTTTCCTCCCCTTCCTCGTGTCCCCCTTCCACCTCGACATCCACCTCCACCTCGAGTACCACTACCTCGTGTCATAACAAACTTCACATCACAGATAGAGAAACAGTCAAACCACTTGCCATAATGACATGATAGTATTCACTCAAACTATTATGCATTAACCAAATACGTGAGTAATAGGCAAACAAGTACGCATTCCACTCTTGTCCCGACCAAAAATCTTACCTGCAAGCCACCTAGGTATACATAACCTGGTTAGCTTTAAACTAAATTGTCACGCCCCGAATCCGGGAATCCGGGGACGTGATCATAAAAGAAGAAGAAATGTAAAAGAAAGAGAACCGAATAATATATTACACCAAGAAACCAAAAAGAAACCAAATTAATACTAAGCCATTCCTTTCCGCGAAACACATAATTCATCAACAAAACAAAGCTTGATTTCATATACATCAAGATTGAGTGGCTACAAGAATCCAAAGCCCTGTATATATATACACAATAAGTAGCTAAACGAAGCGTAAACGCGTGTGCATACATGATCAAGCTAAGTGCCTTGGCCAAAATAAAAAGAAGAATAATAGATAACGAGGTCTGAATACATCTGTCACAATCCCCATAGTAGCCTTGACAAAACTAAAATAAAAGGAGCATAAAGCCTCGGACCATCTCCGGATGCTTGACAAACTTCGCTTGGACCTCCGCACCTAGAATTCAATTTTAACCTAGTATGCAAAAATAGAGAATATACGGTCAGATTATTAGTAAAACGACAAATGTGAGTTTAAGTGATATGCTTAATGTATGCACAGCTATGCATTGCCAATGCCAATGTTACCAAGTTTACCAATATTCCACATTTCGTTTACCAAAACCAATAAGTTCCGATTTCCATATAACCGATTTCCTATTCCCCAAAAGTTTCCAATTCCTGAATTCCGAAGTTCCGAATATTGAATACTGAATACCAATGACCGAATTTGCTCACTCGGAGCCCAAAAGTAATTCTCGACCAAAACTGACTCGAGAAAAGTTGGGTCTAGCGTCTTTATCTGAATGGGCCTGATATCCTAATTTTCGTTTGAAACAATACTGTGGTGCATGTGCCACGATTTATAGGCCCGACTTAGAGCTGTCGAGACGTTTATAAAATCCGAATTTTTGTTGGTAAAAGTTGACACTAGCCCTGAAAAGAAATAGAAAAGATTCAATCGGCACCCCAAATATACGTCCTTTCTATTTAAGAAAAAGCCACATTTTGTTTCGACATATCAATGCAAAATGTATCCGTTTCGATTCCGAATACAAATTACAAATAAGAATATCCGAATGATAATTATGATGCCAATAACATAAGCATTAATATGAATGAAAATGTTCCGAATGTAGTCCATAATTTATCAAATCTGAATGCAAGAATACCATATAATTCCGAAACCTACCAATACGAATATAAAGCAAGTTTTTTAACCATAAAAGCCGAAAACATAACTTTGATAAGTCACACGTTCACATATGCACGAACGCTCATATTTATATTCTTACTATTAATCTGCCGTTCTTTAAAAGCTATCGAATGAAGTCCCGAAGCCTCCCTAGTAAAACCCCTAAAATAACCTTGAATTCACCTTTCAAGTTGATCTAGGCGCGCACTCCGAATTGTCTTTAACCTAGATATGAGATGATTCTAACGTAGTAAAGAACAAGACTAATTTATTTTCTCATGCAAGCAAGGCACGGAAACCAAGGAACATCAAACGAACGATATAGAAAACGAGACTTATCTCCAAATGTAGGCATCGTATCAAGGAATCTGAATATCTACTTTATTTCAAGATCCGAACATGTTTACTAGATGAAACGAGGATGAAAAGAATTGACTGTTTAGATCTCCACCACACACTCTCTCTCAGTTAGTAAGTGTTTAATTACATAAAATGAGAATTAGAGGAATTTTTATCGATATAATATTACAGAACTACAATGGGCTCCGTATATAAATAACCCAATAAGATAAAAATAGAAACGTAATCAAATCAAATAAAATCATAATCTAAATTAATTACAACCTTGCTATTTTCTTATTCCTAAAGTTAACAATAATTATATAGCTTAATCTATCAATACTTTTTGTTTTCTTCATACTCCCTTCAACATATATATTCTTCAATCTTCCTCTCAAGATGAGCATGCAGTGACATCAGAATGTCATCTTGCGAATAAAACAATAACAATCACGAGTTGCAAATTCGATGCTCTCCTTACATTATAAAAGTCTCTCGTTTTGATAGATAGATAAATAGGCAATAGATAGATAATAGAATAAGAAGAAATAGGTAGGTAGGTAGGCAGACAGACAGGCAGCAGCAGTAGTAGTAGAAGAATGAAAAGAATTATACCCTCTTAAATTTCTAAATTCAATAATAAGAAAAAAAAGCAGACAATTTGGGATTTTCTTTATTGACAGCCAATTTGTCTTCACCTTTAATTTTGGGCCAAATTGGGGTCTCGTCCGCTTAAATTAAAAATAAAAGTAGTTTGATGGAGAAAATAAAAATAGAAATAAATTAACTCAATTAACGGACTCTATGAAATTTTAGAGAGGACAATTTGCAATATAATGGTATAATATCATCTAAATATAGACTCGATTGATGGTGGAAGATAATAGAAATATGGCAGAGGGTTATTTTATTATGCGGAAGCTCTATGAAAAAAAATAAATAAATAGGTAGGGTGGGTTGTCAGTTGCAACCAGTCCATATGGCGGTACGTGCAACCGACGATCGCTAGGGGGTGGTTTTAGGGTTTCAGGTCACAAATATCGTAGGGTTTGGTACCATGTTAAATTATATAAAAAGAGAATTAGAGAAATTTTTATTAGTAAAATATTGCATAATTACAATGAGCTCCTTATATAGATAATCCCAAAAGATAAAGATGGAAACGAAATCAAATCAAATCAAATAAAATCAATCTAATAATATTCTTAACAGTAAGAAAATGTTGAAGTGACTTAAAGTGAAAGGATCCACAAGGCTAAAACTCGTAAAATACTTTTTCCTACGCTGGTATGTCCGGTGACCTAGAGTCGACAGTCCGCCGGTTGTCCGCCATCGGACACCCTCCGGACACTCTTGTCTCACAACCACTAATGTTGACTTAATCAACCCAACTTTTTATATAAACATTATAATAACCATATGCTTAATACATGCAAACTATATATATATTCAATAATTACACATTAACTATATGATTGAAATGTAACCAAATAAGTTTCAATTGAACCAACTCCATTAACCAATAATGCAACCAAATGAAACCGGTAATTCAAATGCTACTAGATGCAATCCACTTGCAACCAATGATGACAATCTTAATTCCATTCCTTTTGAACCAAATGTGTTAAGTGCAACCTTAAGCACTTAGCCAATTTAAACCCATAAATCCAAAGTTTAATCGAATAATATCATTAATCTTATTAACAATATCATTCATTAAACAAAAAATTTTCTTGGAATTTCTGGGACACTGCAAAATCTTACCAATTGAAGTCCCCTTTCAAGTTCTCTTGCGGGGTTATAATACGGATATTTAACTTCTGCATTGCTCATTTTTTCCTCGGCATTAAAGTTTAAGATTATGAAAGTTCTATACTAGGTGCCGGGACCATCTAACTTGGTACATAAGTATGCAGTTTCAATGCTAATGAATTGGTTTTACGGGTAAATCTATCTTCAATTTCATGAGCATTTTATTTGGTATATCCATGCAAATTCACGAAGTGATTTCTTTTATGTCTTTTAATAAATTTCCCTAATCAGCTTCATATGGATTTCATTGAGATTTGATACAAAAAAATGAAAAAAAAAATTGTTTTCCATTTGTTACCCATCCTTGTTAAATGACTAACCATCCAAGTAAAAAGAGCAATAACATTTGTAGATTGTAACTGTGGCTAAAAAAGTTGAAACAATGGATATATATATATATATGCACACGATAGATTGATGCCCAATGTCTGTTGCAACCTGCAGGGATGCACTTATGTGGTGGAGTCTTTTCGACAGTACTTGGTGAACCGGGGGAAGGTTATTTTCTTGCTGGTCGAGTCCATTGGTGAGTTTGTGAACTAATATCAGCTTTCACCTAGCTTTCTTTGCTTCTTTTTCCTCATTTATTCTTGCTTTCAGATGTCTATCTTTTGGGAACGGTGATGTTGGTGTTTGGCATGGGTCTTTACGAGCTTTTCATCAGTAATCTTGATATTGCAAAGCTACAATCGAAAGAAAATATTCAATACAGATCAAATCTTTTTGGGTTATTCACTCTCCAGGTAACAATTTTTTTCTACAATAGTCATTTCATTGATATTGCTGCAATTCGATATATAGACCCCACGAGGGTTCTTTCAGCAGGTAAAGAGCTCCCATTCTCGCTGAACGCCTCTGTTGTTGCCAAACATGATAGACATCTACTTATTTATTGCACTTTTGTTAGTTTTAATTAGTAATCTAACCTTAGCTCTTTTCCAGCCGAACTCATATTCCCTTTTTGTATAAACGGTTAATTTGAGCTTCCGGGTAAATAAAATTCGTTTTATTGTAATTTGTTTATTTAAAAATGAGTTCATTACGTTAGTAGTTGTACTCTGAATTCATTTTGGCGCTCTAATTTTAACTTTGGACTCTAATTTATGAAATCATACAAATGAGTCAAATCCACTTAAAATATTTGAACTTTTGTGGCAGCTAAGAGCACTTGCATCAGATTACCTAAAAGGTTTTTTCTCTAATTTAGGTAACGAAAACTAAATAATCACTTTTTTCCCTCCACATCAGATTACGTAAATATGTCATGTCATTACTTAAAATGGAAAATGGCTAATATGATTATCCAAATCTAGGTAAGCATTATTAATTCATTAAACATACAAAATAATATTCTCTCTCTACTCTTGGATTACTTATTATAATCATTAAAATATAATATTTATTTATTATTATTACTATGAATATAAAATGTAAATAATTAAATGATAGTAAATTTATAGAATATCTTTTCTGTGTCAAATTTCTTTATCTCATATCATCAAAGTCTTAAAAATCCAAACAAATTAGGGTAGACTAAATGAAATAAAATAAAAAATCGCTTCGGGTCGTTAACGTGAATTTTTAGACGCTTATCATTCCGATCAAAAGCCATTTGCTCATCCAACATTGTAATACGTGTGTCATTTTGTACCACTTGTATACATGTAGTTGGAGGTCTACCTCTTCTTTTCTGTTTCCACTCCAACACTATCACATTTTCAAACTGGTGAACTCATAAGTCTTCTTCTTATATGCCCAAATCATTTTAAACGACTCTCTAATCTTTTCTTCAATTGATGCTCATCTAACCTCATTTTGTCTTTCTTTAATTGACACCTATCTAACCTAACACGAATATCCAATTCTGTCTTTCCTAGTTTTTCCATACAACTACCTCAACATACGCATCTCTACCATATTGGTCTTGTGTTCATCTTGTTTTTTAGTAGTCCATCACTCACTTTAATACAACAAAGCTGGACATACCGCGGTCTTATAAAATTTTCTTTTTAACTGTAAAGGCATATTGCGACCACATAAAACTCCGATTTATTTCCCCACTTCATCCACCCTATTTGAGCTTTGTGGTTGACATCTCTTTCTATTCCATTGTTACTTTGCTGAACTAATCCTAGATTAACTACAATCGGTTCTACCATACGTCGTCCATTGAAACCCATTAAGCCTAAAACTGTGATATTCTAAATTTTAATTTCATATTTACAATTAATTATTGAATCCAAATTAGAATTTTGGGTATAATAATATTTAATATATATAGGTAATGAATAAGACTAGGATTTATATTATGTAATTGAAAATAAATATTTATTATCAAAAGTATACAATATCAAATTTATAGATTTGGTAGTTAAAACTAATTATGATAATAAATATAAATTGAATATAATAAGAAAATATAAATAAAATTTAAAGCTTAATTTTTTTATTTTTAAATATAAGAAAAGTATATAAATCATATAAAATTTTTAAATTTAAATATAAATAAAAAATTAAAAATTAACAATGAATAATGAGATATATAATAATATCTTTTATGAATGAAAATATTATCATCTAATAATATGTATTCGTATATATCAAATTTTAAATAAAGAATCGTGAAACATAAAGAAAATAATAGTATAACATGATGGATTATCTGATGCAGAGTGTAATAAATAGAAATTATGTAAAATAAAGATAGAAGCATTTGGTTATGTATTTTAAAAAATCTGTTAAAATAATTTGATGCAAATGCAAGTCAAAGTCACAAATCGTCACTCTATTGCGGATAAACTGTAAATCTTAAAAACTTGGACAAGAAGGTTATGAAAGGGCTAAAATCCTTTTTCAAATCTTGCTAAATGGCCCGATTGATAGATTTTCTACACTATACGAGCACTCGATGCGGCTAAACTATTGGGAAAAAATGAACCAAATCCCTCATTATCGGAACCTTAGAGTGTGGTTTACCAAAAAGTCTTTTCATACTTCTGACCCTCTCTTGTGAGTTTACTTGTTCTGACTAGCAAGTGCATGAAAGCAACATACATAATCTTTTTCTATTTCATAACTCGTTTTTTACTTGTTGAATATTTAGGAGCGGCCGAAATGGTTAGAAATTAGGTCAGTGAATGAGCTGAAAACGAAACTTGGGCATGTGATAGTGATGCTGCTTCTTATTGGGTTGTTGGACAAGAGCAAGAAGGCGGCTATACACACACCTGTAGATCTGCTTTGCTTTTCAGCTTCTGTACTTCTTTCTTCTGGCTGCCTCTATCTTCTATCAAAGCTCAATGGCTCAGAGTAATTGAATGGATTCTGCTGGTTTAATCTTGAGTAAATTATCTGCACAAGACAATTTGGTGACTAGTTACTAGATATGTATTGTATGTGTGTGCTGCTTTGTACATCATACTTGTCACTTTAGTGCGTATTGATGATAAAGGTGCATATGTGTTTTGCAGTTAAAATGTGGTTGTTTTCATTCCATTGCGTGCGCCTCGCCTCGCATCTGTATTGTAAACTTTGTTGCAGTTTGGTCATTGTCCGGGAAGACTATTGGTTTTATGGAAAAGATAGGAATGGTACAAGGAGGTTTAACGTGGGTAGAGGATAACAGTGGTTACAATTTCTTTAAAAGATTCTCAAACAAGTGACATTGTGGGTTTTGAAATCTTTATTTTTCGAGGCTAAATAAATGGTGACTGCGATAACGGGGTGGATATCCAAAAAACACCTGGAATTCCTCGGGCTAAAAATTAAAGACGTTTGACAGGGATGTTTGTGCAAATCACAAATATCCAAAAATGCATAAATATTTATTATCGGTTGCTTTTTGTAAAGATGTTCACATGGAGAAGGGTTTTTCTAGATTTTGTGGTTTCCTATAAATGAGATTCAAAAGGAAACTATGAGCCACATCGACCCTCGATGTTCATGTTCAGCAACACCGTTTTATTTGCTGTGCACTTACACAGGTTCTTGTTGAATGTCGTGTTCGTGTAAAATCTAATGAATATGACCTGGCAAAAAATCTTTGGGCATTATTTGGAATTTAATTGATTTAAAAACATATAAATAGAAAAAAACTTGAGAATTGCATCCGACTTGTGATGATGAAAATAAACTCAAGTAGTTATTTGTGCAATCGTGTACAATCGTTGGAAAATTTTGGGTGCCAGACGTAAAGGGTGTGGTACCCTTGATTGGAAAATTTCGCGTGCCAGACGTAAAGGGTGTGGTACCCTCCCCAAATCTATCAATAAAAATGGGAAGAAAATGAAAAATTTATTCAATACTAAATGAAATGTTATATTTTTCCCATGACATGCATGCATGGTCATAAATTTATTGAAAGAAAATAAGCTAGGTATGGTATCAAGGGCGGTATGACCTAATCTAGTTGGAATAGGGTCATTTTTTCACGCCCCAAATTCCCATAGGATGTGAACTGAAAGAAAAAAAAAACTAATGACATATCTGCCATAACCAAAACCAAACTACAACCTGACATTCTGCCATAATATATGCATCATATATATCTAACACTACAACTGTCCATATCAACATAGATATATTATACATAATCTAGAAAGCAACATACCATGCTGTGAATACATAATTTCATCAAGCTACATGCTCGTACAAAAAAATAAAAATAAAACTCTGAACACCACTAACTTGAAACCAGCTTCACTCTAACATTGATCCCCAACAAGTTTGCACCACCCTCTGATTTTACAAAACTGAGTAAGTCCATTTACAAAAGAAAAGAAAAATGTATGGGTCAGACTCTAAATCAAACGATAAATGGGAATCTATAATATATATAATACATGTATGTACATGCAATGCACCAAAAGCCCCAATGTTCCCATTTCCAGTCTATACTCTTTTTCAATAACAGTTATACTCAGGTATGTTCACGACATGCAGTAAAACCTAAAAATTCTCCCGAAACATGCAACTATGATGCTGACATATCTCCTATATCAGTACTACGAATAATACAATATCTGAATATAATAAATGCTAAAGTACATCGGGTATTGAAGTATACCAACTATCACTAGATCTTAGAGTACCAAATATCAAATGGCCGAAAATAGAATCACGAAGACATCTCATGCCTTCGACTAAGAGTGCAACAAATCCCGATTTTCCGAATCATGAATCATGAAGGCATCTTATGCCTCTAACCACGAATGGGGCTTTCAGCTCAGGGCATCTTTTGCCCTCTTCGAACAATTGAAATACTGAACATCATAACATATAGGCTTATCGAGCCTCCAACAACGTATCTCATCGTATAGGATAATCGAGCCTCCAATAACGCATCTCATCGTATAGGCTAATTAAGCCTCCAACAACGCATAGGGCACTCGGCCAGGGCAACTCATGCCCTTTCTACAAATAACGAAATATGTATCTCGAAGACAATTCATACCTCCATAAATATATCGAAGGTAACTTATGCTCTCCGAAATAAGGTCTTGACTCAGAGTTGAAAAGTGCTCGCCCCGAAGGGGATATGTACACCGATTACAGCAACTGACTCAGAGGTGTCAGATGCTTGTCTCGAAGGGTATATGTCCATTAAATACTGAAATTTAATTCAGAGCTATCTGGCGCTCACCTCGAATGGTATATATCAACCAAATCCACATAGTATGCACTCTTGTTGCTTGACTATAAATATACTTGTGATATGAATATTCTTTTACTCTTTAAAATCATGTATGAAAACTCCCTGAGTTAATCATACTGTTTTTAATCAAAACATCATTTCTTTTTCCAAAAAATATATTCCAAACTCTTTAAACTTTGAAAATAACTATTTTCAATACCAAAATGTATGTTTTCCTGAAACGCTCAAAATCATAATTTTTCTTAAAACTGTAACATATACAAACCAATATAATACTCATCGAGTATGTATGTATATATATATACTTGAATTGCCACGGCTCCGATGCGAAGGCCAAGAGTATGCCAATGATGCCACGGAATGCTAACAATGCCACAGGATGCCAACAACGCCACAAAATGCCAACAACGCCACAAAATGCCAACTACACCACAGAACGCCAACAACGCAACAGAATACCAATAACGTCACAGAATGCCAACAACAATGCCAAAAATGCCACAGAACACTACCAACAACGACAATAACACCACAGAACATTAGCAATGCCATCAATGCCATAGAAATCAATAACACCAACAAATATATAAATATGAACTACAAAAGTAGTAAACAACAACTATAGTACGTAACACCTGCTCCGAATACCACTAATGTATATAGACATATTAGAATCTACTACTATGCCTTGGCTAATTATATTCTCAGCATTTATTCTCAAACACATGCAACTAATCCCAACATATAAGTATGCTACTTATTTTTGCGAAAACATGTCTTACTCTAAAGACAATACAACCTAACCAAATCTATGGCAAGCCAAAAATGTTAATATACTAACGAAGATTCCAAAATATATTGAGGTCATGAATATACCCATACCTCGAATGTCTCCAATGCGTTATTGGAACGCTTCTTCTGCGAATCTCGAAATGCCTTGTCTAAAATTCTCGAAACGCCTCTTCTTGCGCCATCGAAATAACCGAGCTCCGCCACTCAAATGACTATACTTCTATACATAAAAATGGTCCACGACACGTAAGGAATGTATTTCTTATTTTTATTTAATTTTTCACTATTGGCACACAAAATGAGAAAACATCAATGAAACAACAAAAAGTATACCAAAACATAGCTATTGCAATACAGAGTAGGAAATTTATAGGATTCAAGCCCAGACGACCAACTAAGCACGATGAAATTGGGGTAAAATTGAAATGGCAATCCCTCCCGATTTGATCTATCAATACGTCCTAGATCATATCGAACATATACAAGAAAATGATCTATGAGGCATAATGAACACATTCATCAACTTTATTTCAATGAAACAACTCAACATATAAATTGAGAAAAAAATAAACGAAGGAAATAGATCAAGAAACTTACGTCAAAATGTTCCTTGCGCGACTTAGGCTCCGAATATGTATTTATTTTTTGCAGATGAGGGCCCGAGCTTGTTGAAACTCAAGCTCCCCCTTCTCTCTTTTTCCTTTCTCCTCCATTAGTTTTTTGTGTAAGTGTATATATAAGTGTGAATGTATGTAACATATATATAAATAAAATAAAAATAGTGGACCCCATTTCTACTGCAACTTTTCTGGCGCTATCCTTACACTTCGGGCCATATTTTGACTACCATATGCTTCTAATTGGCTTTATGTCAAAACTTAAAAATTGTAGATAATCAAAATTTCCTTTCATTGGTATTTTTATAGGCCCTTATCAGATTTACGGTTTGAGAGACATGATCAAAATATGAAATTGGTGTCATAACATTAGCTGACACATTTTCTTGAATCCATCAAGCAACTTTTTGACCCTTCTCCGCATCGAATTAAATATGTCTCAAAACATGAAAGTCGTAGATAAATGAAATAGCATTACAAGCTATAAGTCTCAATCGAAGTTACGGTTGACAAGATATTGCCCCAAAACCAAACTATTGTCACAAATACAACTTACATTTATCCGTGTTCAATCATTTCCTGTGGCCAAACTACGATCACGAAAAATTGTGCACTATAAGGCCCCAAAATTTTCAACAACACTGTAGCAACATTGTTGCATCTTTATACAGTATTGAACAGTGATTTTATGAGATAAATTTGACATCAGTAGGTCTACAGCATGTAATGACCTAATTTTGAGACGGTATTGGCATAATTAAACTATATCATTAAAATTA
>MKEJ01015671.1:0-11030 GCA_001753735.1 Embelia ribes
TCCAAAAGTATTCTTATAAAAATGGAAACAAATTATTAAAAATAATTGCTTTAATTTTACCAGACAATGCATGTATTATTTAATTAAGGAATTAAGGATTAGAGTGCGGTGATTAACGAAATTCGCTTCTAAAAATTACTTTTATAAGTTGATTTTATAAGCACGAATAATTTTAGTATTTTTGTAAAAAAATTATAAAAATTAACTTAATAAATAGCATGTTGCTTGGTGAAGTTTTAATTTTTTTATTGTAAAAAGGCAAAAGTAGGTTGTGTGTGAAATATAGTAATTATAATTAATGCTATTTTTGTAACTAATGATAGAAAAGATAAAAGCAAATTTTAAAATCAATCGTAAGATTGGTTTTAAAAGTGACTTTAGAAAAATAAAAACAAATTATTAAAATTAGCAATTAATCTTTACAAACACTGCATAATACAATTTGGAAGAGAAATATGCAGAAATAGAAAGTAAAATGCAATACCAGACTGCACACTATTGGAAACAATCCTTAACCAAAAATTCTCCAATAATAGTTCATAGCCCATATTATTCCAACTTAATATGGAAAATAAAATTAGCGTGCTACCATAAATTAAAAATCACAGTCTTATGTGCAAAAGTCTGAGTAACTTTTTTTTCTTTTCTATGTCTAGCTGAGAAGGACACTTCCAACAGAAAACAAGAAAATTAAAAGCTTTTTTGGCCAATTTTTGTTATAAAAATCTCTTACATAACTAAGAGAAAATAATAAATGTGAAATTTGGTGACAGTTGAAAAAGTTTGAAAGCATATCCTATTTTTATTATTATATATTCTATTATTAATTAATTAATGTTTCTACTACCTAACAAATTTATCCCAAATTCTTGCAAGTTACCGACATGGGTGCCCATATGCATCTATTTCTATATGCAACCACATGCTTATATTTTAATTAATATCCATGAGAGAAATGTTGTGTTAATTCAAAATTTTTATCTGATTCTCTTACCCACTAACGTGAGAAGGAGAATATTTGAATATGATTAATTTTTAGTTGTATTGCATTTATGACTTGAATTAAGACTCTCTTGCCACAATATGTTAGTAAATCGGATAAAAATTTTAGGTATGCATAGTATTGTTCTATCCATTAATGATATTGTTAAGATTTTTGGGTAATTTATGTAGGTAACACTTATGCATATTAAATGCACCTATATATGGATAGCTCTACTTGAAAAAATCTACCTAAAAATAATGTGAACATTATGTAGAATAATTTGCTTGTTACTTTAAGGTGTTTTACATTCTATGTAATGTAATTCATTTTCATACACAATACGACCAAGGTTTTTTTTTTTTTTTGTTACATTTTGTGAATAGATAATCACTACTCTCTATATACTCATATCCATGAGTTAAGATTGGACGTACTTTTGACATATGGCAATATAATTAAGAGATACACTGTATACCAAAAGCTAACCGTTGATTTGTTACATGATAAAAGTGTAACCTATCAACATTTAATGGATTCGAGGTCTGCTGGCAGATATGTTGGGTAGTCTCTGTCGGACACATTGGGAGCATTTTTTAAACAATGGCTGAAATTAAATAATTTTTTTTTAAAAAATTCTTATATTTCAACAGCCCAGATGCACAGGGCAGGAACTGTTCAGTACCACCGCTCTATTCATATTTAATTATTTACGTTATGGTGATGAATGAACAGGAGAAACGAAAAAAGTTAAGTTAGGTTTGATTTGTGTATGAAAGTTGAGTTGGGTTGCTTTTTTTCTTTCGCTTTCAGTTATTTTGTCTTTTTGTTTTCCTCATAAATATGCATACCTAAGCAGCAGTTAACGTGTCAAACATTTTGCACATGCGTCACCGACACTTTGAATTGGACTTTTGCACATTCAAACAACCCCACCATCATAAATCGGGGGCTTTTTTCACCATACCCATTGCGTCCCCATTGAAAATATAAATTTAATATGTTATTAGAGGGAAAAAAACTGCTTATTTGATTTTAAACTATGAATTATACTAATGTGGTCGTTATAAATTTAACAACCAATGATATACATGTATGTGTATATATTTTTTCCATACATTTAGGCGGCAAGATTATGGACGTTGATTTTCTCTTTTACCATAGTATCAGATCAACAAGATCTACAAATCAAGAATTATGATTTTATACATGCAAGTATGCGTAAATTAATAAGTGTGCATAAAATTATTATGTACCAAATTTAACCTTCGTAAGAGTTGAAAAAAACGAAAAAGAAAAAGAAAGAAAAGATGAATCCTCTTTGGATTGGTTGGCATGGGAGTGGTCTCGAGTCTAGCAGTCATATCAAATTGAATCTAAGTGTTTGAGCTTTCCAAACTTGACTCAAGTTAATAGAATTTTTAATCCAATTTGAGTTTGAAATCAAAGGTCTAGCTCAACTCAAGAAAACTTATTCAGGCCCAGGTTGAAAATTATCTTATAATTATATTTATTAAGCCGCTCCAGAGTTTCAAGCGAGTAGCTTGTTGTTTGAGCTCAAGCTCAAAACCAAAAATGACTCAAGCTGGAACTCGAGCTCATTAATTCGCAAGTTGAGTGCAAAATGAGTCATTTAGTTGGGCTCACGTCCATCCCAAATGTGGTGACATCCCTTAAGATGTTGGTTTAAGAGTAAAAGTACGCAATTTAACTTGAAAACTTTTGACTTTTGAGCTTCATATAAAACAAAGACCACTAAGAAGTTGAGCAATAAGTTGTACAACTTATAAGCTAAATTTATGTGTGTAGGAGGTGACGATTTAAAAGGTAGTTTACTAGCAAATGAGTACTTTTCATTTAATGGAATTCTAATTGCAGTACTGATAACTCTTGAAATTAAGAGATGCACAAAATAAATTTTAAAAAGTAAAAAAGTAAAATATAAGAAAGCTGAGTTCTTTTACACAAAGTGCATATGATCATTGATAATTCAATATGAGATTGAATTAAATAATGTTTTTCTCTTCAATTTAGAAGTCACTACCAAACAACGGTTTCTCAAGTAAATTTAATCAAGAATGACATTAAAAACCCCATAAATGAGATAAATAATTGTGTCTACTTTGAAAATACTGGTGATTTTACTTTTAAAATTTGCTTTTTAAAGTTGATTATAGAAATGAATATAATAATAGTATTTGATTCTTCATACGTCCTATAAATATAGGCATACTTATTTTCTCACTTGATTAAGAAATTGTATTTAATGAGGATAAAAAAATTAATTTTATCACTATTCTTCCAAATATACTCTTCATTGCATCATGTTAATGTTTGTTGATATTATAAAAAGTTTTTAGTATTGATAAAAGACACCATATTAAATAGAAATATAATAAGAAAGATTTTTCTACAATTTATGATTTTTCTACAGTGATATATGAAAAAGAAAAGCGAACTTGTATTTATGGGACAAAAGGAGTAATAAATTTTAAAAGTTAATTTGATAAGTAGTGTGGTATTTGATAAAATAATATTTTTTATTATAAAAAGACAAAAATATGCATATATGAGAATGTAAAAAATATAATTGAGTTTAGTATGATAGCAAATGGAAGAAGAAAAAAAGCAGAAGCAAATTTTCAAATTATCCAAAAGTTTACTTCTAAAAATACCATTAAAAAAGTAAAAGCAGTTTATTAAAAGAATATATTTTACCAAATTTTGAAATACTTCAAGGTATAAATTCCAAGAAAAAAAAAAAGTATAAGTATGACTCAGCCCTTGTTAAAATGAAACTTCTTCTAGGTTTGAATTTTAGTCCCACTTTGAACTTGTCATAACATTGGACAGCAAGTCATATTCAAAATATAGAAAAGATCATAAACTAAATTAAAGTTAACGAATTTGATAGGACTCCATAAAGCATGATAATGAAGTTTGTCAACTTTATGGATTGATGAGTGAATTAATTATGAGATGTAATATGGAGAATGAACAAATATCTAAGTTGTATATTAGCAGATACAAAATAAATTTCTCATGAAAATTAATATGCTGCTTAATGTGGTATCTAAATATTAGTAGTATATATTATTTGTTATCTAGGGTAGCCCTTAGCCTATTTTGATAGCTGTCAATTTAAATTAAAGAATGGTATGATTGGGGCATTATTGGAATTGGAATTGCGAAATTTGAACTTAAAAATAGAAAGACAAACAGGAGGCAACTATATTATAAATAATTGAATGTATAACATATGACTTCATAGGAAAATTAGTAAACAATCTTAAAAAATATATGTAATCACAAAAATGGTCATATATGTTTACATAGAATAATTTAAGAAATTTCATGGATAGTATTAGTATTATAGAAAAAGTTAGTAGATTTATTTTATTTTTTGCAAAAATTTCTTAATAGTAAATAAACTTTTCAAACGAGCTGCTAGTGTGAATGACGGAGTCGAACTATTTTCGTATCTATAGCTGGTTTTAGGATAAACGAATTTCTCACGTAGTATTTTCAACAAAATTATCTCATCATTGTGGTTTAAACACCTTGATTTAGTAATAATTTATTTAATTTGTGCAAGATACGAGCATATGAGATATTTGTTGAGCCATACATAATGGTGATTCAACTAAAGGACACATGTCCATAAATAGATAAGTTTGTTTACTTTTTCTCCAATTAATGTAGATTTTTAGGAGGTGGTTGATTTGTCACTTTCACCAACAGTTAAATATTGAACAACTTGCGAAAACAAAATAAAGTTAGTGGTCCCTTTTGCCTAAAATCTTTTCACTTACTTTGTTAGGTAGTTTTTAGGTAAGGAAAGGAAGGCCAAATAAATAAGCTAAAAAAATTCGAGCTGATAAACTGCAATAAAATAAGTCCCACAGTAAAGGAAATAATTTTGGAAATCCACTAGTCAACAAGGAAATACTTTTGGATTGGTTAGTTGTAAAAAAATTACTTTATGATCTTTTATCCATAACAGATCAAATCAAAAAGGGATTCCTCATTTAAATATCAACTTTTGATTACTGTTCTGTTTTTGAAGTTTTTGCAAGAAAAGGATGTGGTAAATTGTATGCCTGCCGTATTGAGAAAGTTTTGTTAATGGACGGAATTAGAATATATAAGGGTAAAATTTATGGGAATGACTAAAATTATATAAAAAATATTTACACTGAAAATTTAATACTAAAATTATAAATAAAAATTTTTTCTTAAAAAATTATGAAAGTAACTATATCCCGTTTATTAAACTGATAGGTTTTCATTCGCCTTGAAGGAGCTTTGCCGAATAATGCAGAGAAGATTGCCATAAACGACAAATTCCAAAACAAAGATTGCTATAAACAAGGAGGGATTCACCTAATAGACTTGGATTTTGAGCTTTTGGTAAGGAAATAGAATGTAATATTATCGAGTCGCACAGGAAAAAAAAACTATTTACTTGTTTGCTTTAAGAGTTAGAACATACCAACACGTTTTATCAGTGTATGAAAAACTCTACTTATAATTTTCTCTAGGGATGCAAATTAGGCGAGCCGAGAAAAGTTGAGATTGTTCAAGGCTCGGCTCATTTGTTCACTAAGACTGACTTAAGCTTGGTTCGGGCTTGTTAAGGCTCAGTTTGAACTAGTCTCGGACTCGCTCGGCTTGTTTGACTAAACAAATTGAGTCTGAATCTTTAAGAATTGGATCAGCTAGTAAAATTGTTAGGCTTGGCTCCATTCACTAGCCAACAATTGTTTAATTGAGTTGTCAATCACTTTCAAAAGCCAAATATTAACATAATACCATCAAAAGTTCCCATCTAATAACAAATTTACTAGCATACATGTCAAACATTACAATTAAATTATTTGCATTTAAATATGCAAACTTACTTTTCTTATGTAAAATTATATAATTTTATTTTAAATTTAATCTATTGAACTTCAGACTCAGCTTATTTATCTGGATAGTCCATCTAATTATTCACACTCGGCTCATTTATAAATAAAATAGCCAAAATTAAATCCGAATTTAGTCAAGAATATTACTATTCATTTGCAGCCTTTGTTGCCTCCCATGATTCTTGTCAATGCAAATGACCGATGTGACATATTATTACGCAAGTTGGTGATAAATCATGATTTTGCTTCCTTCTTTTCTATTTTAGCTAGGTGTTACACAAAAAACTTATTCTTAAAAACACAATCACAAAAGAACGAAATAACAGCTAAAACTTAACGCAAGATATTTAAGTACGCTTTCAAACAAATATAGTTATGTATGAATTTACAAGTTCAACTCCATTACAAATAATTTCACGCATTTGATTAACTAGAGTGGCTTGATTCAAAGATTGTTTTGTGAAATGAGTAAAAAAATTGAATTATGCTCGAATATCACCCGTGGTGTAAGGTCCTCACTTGCAGACCATGTGTTTTTAAGAAACGAGCTCAGGCCTTTTCATTTTGTTTGAAACTCAAATCAGGTTTGAAAACAAAATTTTCTAACAAAATAAGTTGAATTGGAAGTTAGGAAGGGCATACTCCCTCGATTTGTTTATACCCCTATTTGCTACTTTAGTGCCTTTTCTTTTCCCTATTATAAATTTTCATTTATACAGGGAACAAAAATGATTATATATTTTTACTAATTTAATACATACCAACATGTAGGAGCCTGGGGAGAGCATACACCTCATGCAAAGGGACATGTTTGGTGGGCCAATACATTTATTGTACCACGTGGTATGACCCAATAATGAAGCCCGAAATGAGAATCTATAAAGCATCCAACTTTTAATGAATAATTTAATTTTAATACTATGAGTTTTCATAGGGCGAACTTCGATGAATGTCGTATGCGTAGTTGTGGTGGTGTTCATATATGAAAGTGAACACATGTATTTTATCAAAGATCGATGGTGTATAAAATCTCTATACCGATTGTGAATATAAATTAAAATATTTCTTGAAGAGAAAAAGTTTATATACGATATAAATTTTAGCACACAATGAGTAGTTTAAAATATGACACATGCTTAGCATGTGGGTCCCTTCAAATAATCATCACACAAGCACATGTGTCATGATCAAAACCCCCGTTTATACATTAATTTTTACATCGCTGATGGATATAACTTATTCTCATGTTTAAATCCTCCCAGAAGAAATTTATGTTTTCGAAAAAGCAGTGAAAAATATCCTTAACTTAAGAGATTTTATTCATATCCAAAAGTTTTAACTGCAACATTGCAACTATAACATTGGGGATAGCAACAACACTATTACCAGGTAGAAGGACATCACATTCATAATTTAAGCACCCATTCAATTCCGAACTACCATCTACGTGCTCCATTAGCAAACAAATATCCTTAGCCGAACTATTGAGACGCACAAAAGTTATTATTTGGGATAAAGTATCAATGACGCACAACTAAGTTCTTAGAAGCCTCAAGTTGTACGTTGGACGATATTATGGATGTTGATTTGCCCTCTGGGGGAAAAATAATTGTTCTCGGTGGTGATTTTTGCTAAACACTACCAATCGTCCAAAAAGGTACAAAAATAGAAATTATTGGGGCATTAATTTTAAACTTCCTTTGTGGAATCAAGTTTAAGTTCTACGTCTTAAGCATAATATGAGATATTCGAACAACCTAGATTTTGCCAATTTTCTTCTTCGTGTTGGAGACGGTACTAAACTGACTATGGATATGGATATGAAGAAAGTTTCAACATCAATATCGATACTATGGGTCAACGAATCAATAATAAGTTGGTAGACGAAATATATCCCAATATTGTCGATCATATTGTTGATGCAAAGTTTGTGATTAGTCGGGGCTTAATAACTCCTCTAAACGAAGACATCAATAAGTTGAATAAAAGAATTATTCATAAGTTCCCTGGAGTAGAAAAGATCTATCATCCTTTTGACAAGATGGAGAATGATACATATAATATGTATCAACAAGAATTCGTTAACTATTTAAACCCAGAAGGAATACCACCACACAAACTGATATTGAAAGAAGGTGCTCCAATAATGTTATTAAGAAACATAGACCCAACGATCGGTTTAGGCAATGGCACACGGCTCATTTGTATTTATGTATGCATGTAAGAGCAATCACACCATTCTAAAAGCACTTTCTTTCTTTCAAAAGAAATCTCAAATGTGGAAATCAAGTATTTCTATTTCAGAAAAATTCATAGAAATTGCTATAATGGCTCTCTCCAATGAGAAAATCAATATTTGTACATTCTTTAATAAAAAAATTGCTTTTAAGCCAAAATAAAAATTACCAATAAAATTTGAGAAATATTTGTTCAAAATTATAAATCGTTATTTAGAAAGACTAAACATGGTCAATTTCTATGATATGAGAAAGATTTCAAGAAAATAACATTTAAAATTTAATAAGAAATGCTAACATGAATGCTCTAAATATGTCTGTTTAGCAAAGAACTCATAAAAAAGATGTCAATGTAACATACCTTAGAAGAACTCATCCTCAAAATCTAGTTATTGAGGGAAATGAGTCTAAGGCATATATACAACAAATCAATAACTTACACTATAAATGTGGGATCTTTACAATCTACCACGCTCCGCAACTTGCACCCACATAGGTAGGTTGTGCATTACTTTTCTAGTTCCAGCGATACTGATGTAATCCCTATTGCGCCACATGGCCAAACTTTTGATTATACATAGAAAATGTAAATTTCTATACATTTTATGTGCATTTTTAATTTCATAATGCTTCATAATATTGGAAAATATTCTTATTCTTGTTTATTTGTTCTTATAATTATTTTGTAGGAAAAAGGCGTGAATGAAAGCTCAGAAATGTTGAAAAGTCTTGAAGAAATTCCCGATAAATTTAAGACTCAATAATAATCCGTCAAGTATTGCAAAATATCAAGAAATTAATTTTGAAGAAGTTAAAAGAAAGTAGATGAAGAATAAAACTCATTCAATTAGTTAAGGCATGAAACAATACAAATAATCAAAACTTTAGGGACTGCCATTCAAAAGGCTATATTCTACCGTTCGAATGGCTCTGCTGTTCGAACAGTTCATATAGATAATGGCCAACTTCGATTTCTTGTGAATAAAATGATTAAGGGAGCTGTTGGATCTTGATTTGATTTATTTCCAGCATAATTTTCAGTAGTATGGTTGATGTAATAATATAGTTTTATTAATATTATGTAGATTTTCCTACTATTTGAGCAACCTTTTGGTTCCATTTTACATACAACACAATTGAATAGAGTTGGATTGGATTTGTAACACAATTGTGTAATAATTCTAAATATTTTTGTTGCTTTAAAATTTGAGTTGAAGTTTTTGAATCAAGCTAATGAGATACTCATTTCCTTTCATTTTCCCATTCATATTCATAAGTTGTAAGTTGTTTCTTTATTGTTTTTAATTTCTAAAATTTAATCTCTAATTTTTATTGCAAAGATAATTGTTATTTTCTTGCAATAATCATAATTAAGCATATGCGAATACTTTTTAGTTGAATTCATGCTATAGAAATCCATTATAAGTTAATTTCTTTAATTTTTGTTACTTTCTAAATTTAGTCTTTAAATTTAACTATTAAGAAAAAGTTGGACAGTTTAGTTTCTATATAAGTTGAAGTTGTTAATTAGTTGTTATCCATATTTTAGGGTTGTTAGTCCATTATTGTTAATTTTACATATTATTGTCATTTTAATTTCTAAAACCATATTTAGTCTTTTTTTACATGTTTTTGTTGTTTATTTCATTTCTAATATGAGTAGCTAAGTTTCATTTGGCTTAGCTCTATTTGATGATGATGATAATATGACTTATAAGAAGACCTAGCATGTTCATTCAGAGCTTTAATTTACTATATGTGGTAATTATCAATTTAGACAATATGTTACGTATATGCCGTTGTAATAAATCTTGTTTTTTTTAAAAAAAATATTTGAGTTTTAAAACTATGCAAGTGTTTCGAAACCCTCAGGTGTAGTTATGAGTAAACTCTGATGGCACTCTCGGGATATTTTAATTGAATTATATACTTAAAAATCATTTTCTTGAAAAAACAATTTATGAATTCGGAGTCTAAATTGGTAATAATTTGGGTTAATTAACATGCTAGGAATGAATCAAAATAGTCATTTATTGGATTTCAACTACGACCGAGCCATTTTATTTAAAATTTGTGAATCATAGTTTGTAAACCAACAAATATAACAAGGCGATATTTTTCTTTTATTTTACATTTTTGTAGACTAATTTCACAAAGCAAATTCACATTTATGATTTGATACATAAATTCTTAGGATTCCCTATATTTGATATCCGGTTATTACCGGTAAAAACTACGACCGACGCCGTATACTTGCATTTTAATAGCCGACATCTTTTTGGTCAGGTCACATGGTGAGGCTAAATGACCTCATTGCTAAAATCCATCATTTTAGATTTTTGATATGTTTATGTCCCGAGAAATGAAAGGAGTACACCGACGCATTTTATTTGTAGAATAATTTCCTTTCAAATATTTCACGCCAACGCAACACCACGACAAACCATATGAATGCAATGTCATGCATTTAACTACGCATTTAACGTGTTGTAATCTACACATTTAACATGATAATAAACAATGCTATAAATATGAATTTAGACTACGCATGTAATAAATTCCATACTCATTCTACGCCTTCACGACTTATCAAACAAGTCTAAGTCACCTATACTTATCAACGCTTATAGGTTTATAAAATCATGTCTATTAGTCTACACATATTCTATGCCTATTCTACACTTATACATATCACATTCTAACATCTCGTGCATACCTACATACAGACGAAGTTGTCAATTTTATATTAAATTTCATTGACTACCGTACCTAAAAAGACGCTAGAAGCCGTCCTGAGACTTCCTATGCAAAAGCCCCAAATTCGACTCTTATTCACCCCTTGATTTTATCTAACAAATGAAATCAAATCATTAAATTCCAAGACATAAAGATGTTCTACTC
>MKEJ01015672.1:0-18573 GCA_001753735.1 Embelia ribes
TTCTCACTGTGACTATTGAGCAACTTCTCATGAACATTCTCTTCCACATCATGAATAGAACTGCTATCGGGCACATAACCAGCAGCTTTGATCTCATCGATGAGCTCCTCGAGAAAAGCATAGATGTTTCCCGACTGGGGATGGCCTGTGCTCCCTGAGTAAAACGCATGAACCTCGTTTCTGAAATCAACTAAGCTACACCCTGGTGTTTTCCGGATTCCTTTCTTCTCCATCTCGACTCTCACCTTCGCCACTTTGTCCCACATCGAAGCTCTGGCATATATATTAGCAAGCAATACATGATAACCACCTTCTTCAGGATCTAATTCGAACAGTTTTGAAGCAGCTTTTTCACCAATAACAACATTGTTGTGAATTTTACAAGCACCCAACATAGCACCATAGACATTAATCGCTGGCTTAACAGGCATGGTCTGAATAAAGTCCCAAGCCTCGTTGAGCTTCCCAGCTCGGCCCAATAAGTCAACCATAGCACCATAATGATCCATCGAAGGCTCCAAATCAAAATCATCCTTCATAATGGAGAAATACTTGCGCCCCTGTTTTACTAGACCCGCGTGGCTACAAGCTGAAATAATACATAAAAACGTGATTTCATTCGGTTTAACATCTCCTTTTAGCATTTCATCAAACAAGCTTACCGCAGCTTTTCCTAGCCCATGTGTACCGTAACCGTCTATCATGGCATTCCATGTAGTAACATGTCGATTATCCAACATATCAAACAACTTCCTTGCGGTACTAATGGCCCCACATTTTGCATACATATCCACAAGAGCAGTCATTACAAAAATATTCGTGTCCCAACAAGTTCTTATAACTAACCCATGGATCCACTTCGCCTGGCGCGGAACAGACAACTCAGCAATAGCAGGAATCACGCTGACCATTGTAAATGAATCGGCTTTAGTATTCTGAAATTGCATTTTACAGAAATGTTTAATAGCCTCTGTCACACGCCCATTTTGTGCGTATCCCAAAATCATAGCGTTCCAAGAGACAAGAGTTCTATTTCTTAAATTCTGGAATATTTCCGCAGCCATGTCTACACGTTTACATTTGCTGTACATTGAAATCAAAGAGTTCATAACAGACACATCAGAGGAAAATTTGTATTGGTTTATTAAATTATGAATAAGTTCACCTTTCATAACGTCTCCTAAATCAGCACAGGCATGTAGAGCTGCCATTATAGTCACATTAGTCGGTTCTACGCCTGCATCTAGCATCTTTTCAAAAAGTTCCATTGCTTCCCTAGGATTTTCATTTTGAGAGTACCCATCAATCATCGTATTCCACGAGACCACATTTTTGTTTTCAATCCCATCAAAAATCAATCTTGCTGCCTTTAAACATCCACATTTCGAGTATGCATCAACCAAAGCGGTTGAAACATTAACAAGCGAATCAAAACCAGATTTTACAACATACCCATGAACCATTTGCCCATTTTTCAAGGACACAATATCAGCACAAGCAGGTAAGATCGAGACAATCGTAACCTGATCAGGCTTATGCCCTTCGTCTTGCATATGGATAACCAACTCCAGCGCCCTCTTAGCCAACCCATTCTGTGAATACCCCGCAATAATACTATTCCAACACACCCTATCTCTCTCAGGCATTCTCTCAAACACCTTATATGCATCCCCAACCACCCTACACTTTGCATACAAATTCAAAACAGCAGCCATAGCAAACAAATTCGACTCGTACCCATTAACAATAACCTGCCCATGAATCTCCCTACCCTTTTTCAAATCTGAATTATCGGTGCAAGCCTTCAACAAATAAGTAAAATTATACACAACATTCCAAACACCATCAAAATTCATCCTAACAAAGAATGCCAACGCATTGTTCAAAGACGAGTTTTTCGCATACCCTTTGAGCATGGTGTGGTAAAGGGCGTCGGGTTTGTCCTCGATGGGGTTGAAAACACGGGCAGCTTCGGTTAAGCTGCCGAATCTGCAGAAGAGAGAGATGAGTTTGGTTTGAAAATAGTGTTGGGAGTAGAGGTTGTGTTTGATGATGAGGGGTAGAGATTGGTGGAGGAGTTTGAGAGAGGTGCATAGCTCTAAGAGGAGAGCTGGGGGGTGGGTGTAGACATGGGGGGGGATGTAGGTTCTGGGAGAGAGAGAGCGGGGAGAAGGGAGAGAGATGGTGGAAGAGAGAGAGGGGGAGGGAAGATTCATGGAGATGGGTTTTGCAGGGGGTTGGATACGTAGGGTGAAAGGTTGGAGAAAAGAAAGAGATTTTAATAGCCAATTCTATTTGCATACTGGAATGTCTTGACATTGGTGCACTCAATTTTCGAAAATTAAGCTGAGAATTAGCACGTACTTCCTTGTAAAAAATACCTCTGGTGACATTCATGGACATAAATTTTGAATCCTAACATGAGATTCAATATTTTTAGGGCAAACATTTGGCTAACAGACTAACGAATATATGTGGTGATATTAATAGGGCTAGGTTTCGAATGTTATAGGTTCGACTACCAAAGCAACAAATGTCTCTTGCGACATTAGTGGGTCTAGGTGTCGAATGTTAAACTGAGAATACTAATTTTTTGAATGTCCTCGGGACATTATTTCAACTATCAAAGAAACGAATGCCTTTTTTGACATTCATGGACTTAGATTTCTAATGTTAACTAGAGAACACTTATGCAGATTTCAATCACAAGATTCATCTCAATCATACAAAAATATGAATAAAAATGTTAACAAAATTACATATTTTCACTAAAATTTGAAAAAAAATTTAGATCATGCAACAGTGGTATCTCTATTAAGCATTTCATCAAATACATTGTGTTTAATTCTTATTATATATTATCAAAAGATTACTACTACATATAGTGATAACATACATGTGTTTTTTTTTAAAAAAAAATTGAGTATACTGATTTGATTGAAAATGATTTTTTGTGCTTTGTGGAGATGAAGAAGAAGTAGTGAGAGAGATATAGAAAGAAGGTAGAAGATGAGAAAATATTTAATATAATAATGTTTAAGATTGAAGTTTAAAATATTGAAGATGAATATAAAAAAATAGATGAAAAAGATGAAGATGATTGTTGAAAAAGATAAATAGCGTTGAAGATGGAGTGATTTTAGCGAAATGGACATTTTAATAAATTGCCATAGTGGTGCCTTAATATTTTTGTGGTGCTAATAGAAAAAAAAATAACTATTTATTTTATTTGTGGTGCCCGAGAAGTAAATTAATTTTTAATAATGTAGTGCTTGAAGTAAAGTGGTGCATTTAGCCATTTTCATGTTATAAATAGAATTGCCCTTTTAATAACACAAGTTGTATTTTTTAGAGAGAGGCAAAGAGAGAAATAATTTTCGTTGCCCCCAAGCCTCCAACCCAGTCCGATCAAATTGGCCTCGCCCAATAGTAGCTTGGTCTAGATTGAGCATGCTAATCCGACACTCTCCTTCTCCTCATCCCACGTCTCCACCCCCGTTTACCTCCATCTCGCTCGTCCACCACCATAATCTTCCACCTAGCCATGTCCCTTTTTTCACCTATCTCATCTTTTCAAGCCCGTTGTCTAAGGCTTGATCCAGTTAGTCCAGATCCGATCCGATTGATCCAGTCTCAGTCAAGCCAGGCCAGTCATATTTCGTTGGGATTAGTGCCGATCTATCTAGGTCAGGTCCTATCTGGTCTCCCCTTTCCCGTTCCTGCATATGGCAATCTTTTTCATTCCCATATCCGACCCTTAGCCGCAGCGGATTGGTGACCTTAGATGTCGCCAATAGATCGGTTTCTTGTTGTCGCCTCCTCATCGATATATATAAACACCATCGTGTCGTCGACAATCAGTAGAGAGGGTGGTGTGTGAAATTGCCCAACTTTTGTGCCAAACCCCCCCTTTTTCTTTTTCGAAATTCTTGACTAACAGATTTTGATAAACCAACTCATTCCTATGCCCAGCTAGTATTTTTCCTTTTGTATACATGCTATAGTGAGATGTCAATTGATAGCTATAGCATATCTAGCGGAATCCACCTTCAATCTGTTGAGCAGAGTAAATAATTTACTGCTTGAGTTTATTGCAATTTTACGCTATTATTCGTTTAGAGATTTCACGTACCTAACTCTTGAGAACTAAAAACTTTTCTGTATTACTCTTTAAGTTTCCTATTCTAAGGGATATGGTGATGGAACTTTATAGTTGATCTTAGATAAGAATAATTGGGCTTGGATATAATATTAGATAGGATAAACCATCTATCTAGTGAGTTTTAAACCATTAGTGATAGATGCAAAAATTCTTCTTCGACAATAAAGTCTGTGTTTAAGCTCTATTTTGGGTGCAAATTGGTTGGTTCAACCAATTATGTATTTTTGTCTATTTTTAGCCAGATATATTGTCTTAATTTATTTTTTTTGTGTATTTCTAATCTATATTTGTATATTCATTAACTATGTAATTTGTAATAGCTTGTGGCGTCTTGGCTCCTCCTAGTGTTGGTTGGACAAATATTGATTTATACTTCATTGTAATTTTTTTTTAAGTTGATAAAATTGAATCTTTCAAATAATAAATAAAAGAAATAAAAGATGATTCATTAGAATTGTTATTTACTCGATCAATCGGTTGTAGCACAAAAAATCATTATAGAAGTAGGATTTGACTACCAGCCATGCTGATCGAGCTTAACTCAATAAAAACTCCTTTCTAATTTGGCTATATAAATGAGCCACATTCAAGCTTAATTTTGAACTTGATAGTATTAACAAGTCAGACTCGAGCATAGAATAATTCAACTCGTTAAATTTGCAAACCGCTTGAAAAATATAATATATAACACTATACATTTACTCTCTACTATAAAAGTATAAAATTGTTTTACACATTTTTATTCATATTTTGCCCTTTTATTTTCTTTTCTTATTTTACTTTCTTGCTAAAAAGAAAAAATATTCAATTGTATTCCATTTTGTACTTTCTACTATAAATTTACTTTGGTGTTTTATAAATTATTTTATTTGTATTTTAGTCTTTTATTTTTTTTCATGGTATACCCACTTATCAAAGTTGAAAAAATGTCTAACCACCTGTATCTTATTCAATTATTTTTTATTATAAAAACACATATGCATTTTACATTATTTTTTATTTTAACTTCTTAGTTTTTGTGACTATTTTATCCTCTCATTATGATTTAGAAAAAACAAATCTTTCCCTATGATAAGGGCAATACACATTTTTATTTCTACTTCACCCTCTTTTTTTTTTTTCCATTTTATCCTCTTATTAATATTAAAAGAAAAGATCTACCCGTGTTCAATTCATTTATTCTCTATCATAAAAGCATTAGGGTGTGTTACATTTTTTTTTTTCCGTATTTCGCTTTCTTATGTTATGTTCTTATTTTAACCACGAATATTTTACGTATTTTTGTTATTCCAATTATATTCTCAAGTATTTTATTCATTTTTTCCGTATTTACCCTCTTAATAACTTAAATTATAAGCGTGTTTTATACCAAAGAAAGAAAAAAAGGCTCAAAACTTTAAAAAATTGTTGTATCGGCTATCCTGCCTACCCACGTGAGCTAGTATTTTGTTTTATTTTATTAGTTAGTTCTTCTACAATACCATGCATAGCCATCTCTATGTATTATATTATTTATTTGAGTTAATAAAAATTATTGTTGCCCATATTATTTTTCCCCTCTTAACATTGTATCATAGCAGAATTTCTTCCAAATTTCGTTGTTCATTAAAAGAAATAAAAATATCTCTGGTGCTGCCGCCGCCGACCACCCAAACCCTACAAAGCTACAACCAAAGACCACCGCTGTGACCCTCTATTAGTTGAAAGCTCGGCCACCACCGCCTTGTTCACCGCAGGGCCACCACCGTTGACCACCGCAGAGCCGCTGTTGACCCTGTCCGTTACCGCTAATTCCCTTGTATCAATTACTCCTCTACCGAGATCCGCCGCCATCACCGAACTTAATTGCCGGTGCCCGTCAGTTGCCACTGCCTCCCTTGTGCCGTTGCTCCGCCACTGCATCATATAACTTTTGTTTGTGGGAGAAGATAACAAAATTTTTAATAATATTCCTTTTATTTTTTGGCATAATTTCATTAACTCCCTAAATTTTGTTAAACTTCAGTTTGGTCCCAAAGGGGATTGAGGTCTGTCTTCTGTGGGTCATTTAGAGATAGGTTTTTTAACATATAAATCCGGGCACAGTTTATCATTATTGGAGTGGGCTTGGGCATATTCAGTCCCAATATTTTTTGACAAACTTTGCTTGTAGTACTTGAGTTTTGTGAACTTACAGATTGGTCTTGGTTAGTTTCTAGTTGTTACAGTTTGATCCCGTATACCACTTTTTGGTTCTGCCTATGGATTCTTACCACACATACATTGCCCCTGAGGCCTACGTTGCTGGTATAACGTCTTCTACAATGATTCCTTATGATTGTTGGATAGTCGATACGGGTACATTGCAACATGTGTCGTGTTGCACTCTTACCACTACTTATTCTAATTTTGGAGATGAAATGCCTAAACATGTGGATGTTGCTACTGGTACTCCGGTACCTATTAAATCTATTGGTTCTGTTATTTTCCCCTTGATTAGGTTCTTCATAATGTCTTTTATATACCTAATTTTAAATATAATTTGCTCTCCATTAGCCAGCTTACTTATGATTTAAAATTCACTGTTTTTTTTTCCTCCGACTCTTGTATTTTTCAGGACAGTACTATCGGGATGCAGATTGGAGTGGCTAAACATTGCGATGGACTCTATTACTTCCGACTTACTTCTGTTGCCGTAGCTTGTCCTGCTTCCCTGACTTTTGAGGTATGGCATCAACGGCTAGGTCATCCTTCTAAGTTAGAATTTCCCAAATTTATTCCCTTACCGAATAAATTCCTTCTTTGTGATGCCTGTGAACGTGGAAAACATTCTCATTTTAGTTTCAATACTTCACCTATTATGAGTACCGTTATTTCTAATCGTATTTACATTGATATTTGGGATGGTTATAGTCTTGCTTCTAATGACAGTTGTCATTACTTTTTAATTATTCTTGATGAGTTTTCCCATTTTACTTGGGTTTATTTAATACATAATAAATCAGACACCTTGTTCTATTAAAAAAAAAAATTGCTATGGTGAAAACTCAACATAATATTAAGGTTTTACATGTACCTACTAATAAAGGGAGTGAATTCACTTTTTCTCAAACCCAAGATTTATTTAATGAACTTGGCATATTACATGAGATAACATGTACCGACACTCCACAACAAAATGGGATGGTTGAATGTAAAGATCAACATATTTTAAACGTTGCTCGATGTTTGCGACTCTATGCTAACCTCCCCATTTCGTTTTGGGGTGAGTGCATTCTTAACGTTGTTCATTTGACTAATCGTACTCTTTCCATTGTTCTTAAAGGCGACACCCCATACCATCATTTTTTTAACCAAGAACATACTTATGTTCATTTACGCATTTTTGGTTGTTTGTGTTATGCCTAAACTCTTAAAAGTGGAATTGATAAATTTCAACCGCATGCGGTTAAATGTGTTTTTTTGGGATTCCCCAGTACTCGTAAGGCCTATCATGTTTTTGATTTCGCAAATAAAAAAAATTTAATATCCCGGGATGTTACTTTTCACGGGGATGTTTTTCCGTATCACGAATCACCACAATCCCTTCCCGTACCTAATTTTCGTGTTAATTCTTCTAACCCTATTAATCCCATTGCCACCAACCCGTTAACCTCTGTACCTGCCAACTCTCCCCGGCCCACTTCTTCTAACCCATCTACCTCCGGCCTCCATCCGGTTTCCCCTAACCCTGACCTAGTTACCTTTACTCTATTACCTGCTGCCCCAGTCCAGTCTCGACTGGTTTTACTTTTCTTGGTTCCCCCTAAACCAGTCACTATTAACCCAACACCACCTGATGTTTTAAACTAGGTTGAACCATCCTTCGCCACCCGTGTACGCCATACTACACGTCCTCAATGGACCATTACCCACCCCAAGTACCTTATCAATTATGATTGTCCATCGCTTAACGCTTTCACTGTTGCTCCTTCTGTGGCCCCTATTACGGTATATCCCTTTTCTACACATTTTTCTTATCATCGTTTTTCTTCCCATCATCATGTTTTTCTTACATCTGTTAATGTGATTTCAGATCCTACTTCGTTTACTGAGGTCGTACGACATTCACATTGGCGTGATGCCATGAGGTCTGAGCTTGATGCCCTTGAGGCCAATCGAACTTTGACTTTAGTTCATCTTCCTCTTGGTAAAAGGTCAATAGGATGGAAGTGGGTTTACAAGACTAAATTGCGAGTAGATAGGTCCCTTGAACGTTATAAGGCTCAATTAGTGGCTAAAGGTTATACCCAACGAGAAGGACTTGATTATCATGATATCTTTGCTCCAGTGACCAAACTGGTTACGACCATTTGCTACTATTCGTCGTTGGGACTTGCATCAGTTGGATGTTCGTAATGCTTTTTTGAATGGGGACCTTCATGAGGAAGTCTATATGTCTTTGCCACCCAGGATTTCAGGAAAGGGGGAGTTTTGTATTTGCCGCTTGCATAAGTCTCTTTATGGGCTAAAGAAGCATCTCGACAGTGGTATGCTAAGTTGTCTTATGTGCTTATTTCTACTGGTTATCGACAGTCTACATCTGATCATTCTTTATTTACTCGCGTTTATGGTTCTTCTTTTACTGTTGTGCTTGTATACGTTTATGACATTATGGTTGTAGGCAATGATCCTGCTAGCATTGATGTTGTTAAGCAGTTTCTGGCTAATCGTTTTAGTATCAAAGACTTGGGACAGTTAAAGTATTTCCTCAGCTTAAAGGTTACACAGTCTCCTTTGGGCATTTTTGTTTCTTAGTGGAAATATGTCCTAGATATTTTATCGAATGCTGGTCAGTTGGGTGCCCGCTCTGCCTCATTTCCCATGGAGCGCAATCTGCGCCTTTGTCCTGATAAAGGTGTTCCCCTTGTGGATCCTAGTGTTTATCTCCGATTAGTTGGTCGGTTGCTCTACTTAATCATTACCCATCCAGATATCATTTTTTCGGTTAATTACCTTAATCAGTTTATGACAGCGACTCGGGACATCCACCTTCAACATGCATATCGGATTCTTAGCTACATAAAGGGTTCTCTTGGCCGTTGGTTTTTGTTTTTCTGCTTTGAGGGGTCATTGAATAAAATAAGGTTTAAGATATGAGTTTGTGATAAAAAGATGAAGTTTAGAGAGAGAGAGAGTTAATATGAAGAAGATGGAGTGTTGAAGGGAAATTAAAAGGATTTGAGCATTTTAGTAATTTTAATGTGATGTACTTAAAAAAAATTGATGGTACCAATAATTAAAAAAAAATTAATTTAATTAATATGGTGTTACTTGCATGATTGGTATGGCACAGAAAGGTACCATTAGTAAAAGATGTGACAAAATAGGCAGGTGTTGTGACAATAGAATGGCTTTTCCAACCCCTAATTTGAGAAAGTTAAATTACACTTCGACTTCACTAGATCTTTTAATATTTCAAATGTACTGAGATATGAAAACATTATGTCAAGCCTCTAAAAATTAACAATGTACCGAGATATGGAAAAACTATATTACCACTTTCTGGGCTTTGCTCAATTCATTTTGAACCTAAAAATTCAGATATTAAAGAAATACCATGATAATTAAGGAAAAGTATTTTATATTGTATATATAATTATATAATCTATTTTATAAGAAATTTAAAAACTAGAAAATGAGTGCTAATTAAAGGGTGTTTGATAATTTTTTGGGTTATTTATGCCATTTAAATTTACTTTACTTTCATCTTGCTAACAAAAACTTTAGAGATAAGGTTCAATGAACGTATAAAACTCATTGGGTAAATATTATAATTTCTTAAACTCTAAAAGATATTCTTAAATTGTCACAAACTTCGTGGGAACAAAGTGCAACTGACCCAATTAAAAAAAAATTATTGAAGATAAAGATTAGTCTCATATTTCAAATGAAAGTAGCATCAACCTTTTTATTTATAGTTTTGATAGAAAAAGATATAACTCTTCATAGAAAAAGTTTTGATTGATAAATTTCCCCTCCAGAATTTTCTATTGTATTTCTCCTATTTTCTCTATAAAATCCTAGAAATGCAAACACTAATGCGTAACATTTATGATTAAAATTTCTCATTTGAAGAACTAAACGAGAAAAAAGTAAATATAAAAAGACCGGTATGAATGCCCTGATGGACTGAGCAGCTATATCCACCCACTTCACACCCCAGAAGAAATAAAAATACACACATAATATACTTACCAAAATTTGCACCCCAAAAACAAGCTTCTTCATAAATTAAAACCCAACGCCCCAATATCGTCAACAATTTACAGATATGTATATGGCTCTTTCCCAGCCACATCGGCTAATCCGAGAAAACAGAAATACCCTTTCAAAGAAAAAGTGAAAAAGGCTTAATACAACATTGGACTAGCGTAAATTATAGTAATAAAGTTGTCGCATGTAATGCATATTAAATTAGCGAGTGAGATGAGCTCCTCTGAACATTAAGCAGGCTACCGCCGTCAATCTTTCTGGAACATTGGAATACAATTCCCTCGTGGCGAGTATGATTTAAGAATTTCTCAAATTCAAATCCAAGAACCAAATGCAACAGTCCGCCGTCTTAATATGTCAAACGCAATTATCATCTTCCATGGACTTGCCACCAAGGTTAGCGAGCAATGTTCCAACTGGAATCGAGTCTTTTAAATGCATGCACACGATACTTGTCTGCAAAATAATACAAAAACCACAACTGAGCAAGCCAAGGACATCAAAAGAAAAAAATAGAAAACTAAATAGAAATGAAATGTATCTACCAATTTGGGAGCAGGTAGATTAGCAATTCGAAATTGTGAATGCTTGACAAGAGGCCGAAATTGGAAACACCGTCGACAGCATCAAAATGCCCTTCATTCATGGCTCTTTCATTCAGATTGAAGCTAACAAGAGAATGATTTCCACCCCTGAATAAAGAGATCACCCATCATCAGCCAAAGCCATTACCATTCTCACGCACTGTGAAGAGCAATCATGTAAATAATTTAGATACAGATATCATGTGCAAGTTCCTTTTAAGCAAAAGGGAAGACTAGGAAACTGACCTATAAGTTATTGAGTTCTGATGCGCAAATGAAACATCAGAATTTGTATCCAAATTATTTTTGAAAGCAGCCTACATAGTTTTACAATTTTTTTTAATGGACCAACCTACAATGACGACAAGAGTGGAAGTTTCACGTTCAAATGAATCAAATTGCAACAATCAAATAAGGCTTTTGAGATCAGTACTGAAAATGTGTAATCCCACCAAAAAGACAGTTTGTATAAGTATCTGAAGTATCTCCGAGACACAAAGAATGCCAAAAAGGTATCAGTCATCTTAAAATGATTGAAGGAGAAAACACAGAAAAGAAAATTCAACCTTAGAACATACAAGTTGCGAGACAAAATAACGGTCTGGGGCATCTTACTGCTGAAACTCTTGTCACAAGAAAGCATACTTAGAAAAAGATTCAAGCACTTTCTATTTAAAAATTGCTTACTCAAATAAGGTAAATGCGTGGAAGAAAACAGGAATAATAAACAAAGAAAATGTGATTTACAAACATGAAGAATAGCAAGAACATACTCAACAGTCCCCGAGAACAGCAAGACAGATAAAAGGCTTACCAGTTATATGTGGGCCGAGCTTCATGTTCTCAAGTTGACAATAGATTACACCCTTTCGACTTCAACTTGGACTCCAAGCCGAAAAACTTTATTCCTGATAGAACCAAGTCTGCAGTTTTCTTCTTCATGTGCTCAACAAATTTATCATCATAAAGAATCAAACCGGCTTCAGTTATCAATTTCTGCTCTCTCATGTAAGAAAACACCTTTCGTGCCTCCTCCACTGTTCCATGCTTACACATGCCAGAAATAACCGCGGAATATATAACATCATCAGGAGGATGCCCAAGTTGCATCATCTCATTTATAACTTCGATCACCTTATTAGCATCATTGGATTTACAAACGTGAAGAATAGCTAGAACATACTTAAATTCAATAGGCCCGCTAGTTACATTGGCTAAACATTCGCGGATTAGCATCATACCTGCATCAATCTCCCCAAATTTGCACAGGCCTTTAACAAGAGAATAATATGCGGACACAGAGGGAACTGAAGACATCTCTATAATCTTATTATAGACCATGCAAGCATCCTGAATGTCTCCAATTTCAGAAAAACAAATAACCGCATGGTCATAAGTTGATGCATCAGGTTTAAATCCGGAATCTTTTAAGTCTTGAAATAGAGATAATGCCCTATTCACCTCTCCAATCTTATAAAGAGACTCAATAAGTATATTGTAAATCAAAACACAGCAATAACCTTTCGTCTTTAAGTATTCAAAAACTTCCAAAGCCATCATAACACTTTCCTCCTTTTGCAACATGAACGAGAGGAATTTAGGCAGGTTGTCGATAATGCAGAAACCCAAGTCCTGCATTTGCAGTAGTAGGTTGTGAAACTCATCCATTCTTTTCAACTCTATGTAACATGATAACAAGGGATTTACAGTTGTAAAATCTGGCTCAAGACCCTCGTGAATGGCAACCTGGAAAAGTGTGTGAGCCTTGTCAACTAGTTTCGAGTTGCAAAAACCGTTGATAACGTAGTGGTATATCGACAAATCAGCCCGGTACCCAGAGTCCATCATATCTTTCAACAAATCACAGGCTGCACCCATCTTCCCATCAGCCACAAATGCCTGAATCAATGACGCAAAGATAGATTGATCTATCAAACACCCTTTCTCCTTCATTTCCTTGAAAATCTCATAGGCTTCTCCCACGCGTTTCCCTTTGCATAACCCCGTAACCAATGTTGCATAAGCCATGACATCTGGCTCTACTCGGTCCATTTTCATTTCTTCCCAAATCTTCAAACAACCATCTAAATTTCCCTCGGCAACCAACACTCGTACCATTGCAGTGTATGCAAAAACATCTGGCTTACATAACTGTCCCCGCATTCGACTTAAAAGTTCCAAAACCTCATCAACACGTCCCGCTTTGCATAAACCCTTAACCAGAATCATGAAAGTAACACTCTCCTCCATCAACCCGTCTTCTTTAAAATCACCGTAAACGGACATCGCCAAGTCCAAATGGTCAGTCTTTACAAGTGCATCCATTATCCTGTTATACAAAAATACCCTTGGCTTCACCCCAAATTTCTTCATTTTCTCGTAAACATAGTACACTCTCAGACCCCGATTAGCATCGGAGTGCATCCTGATCAAGATTTCGAATTGCTTCTCAGTCGGCAGCTTGCCCTGTGCGCTCATCAGCTCAGGCACTTGGTCAGCTGCCCTGAACCGATTGTTGCGATTCAGGCAATAAGCGAACGCGTTGTAACAAGCGAAATCGTGCCTGTAACCCTTCTGCTTACCTGCAGTGCCAGATAAGAGAAATTGGAAGTCTTAGGTGACACTTCCATGAGAGGCCTTTTACAAATTTAATGTTTATTCAAGAAAACTTCCTAGTATAATTTTTTTATGAAATGATAATCTAAATACTTTAAAAAAACACCCAATAAATATGGGACCTTTCCATTCTATGGGCATTCTTACCAGTATAACTAAATCCAATCCCTAAATTTTTATTCCTATACCTCAAACTCTAAATGGTGAATGTACCAACCAGTTTCTCTAAAATTTACAATAACGGGCTATTCAGGCACTTGTGATGAATGCCCTAACACAAGTTTATAGTAAAAAACAATTACTTTTAAATAAATATGTATTTCTAATTAAATATAATTAATTTTTTCTCAGATTTAGGCCCTAAAACTCGGAAAAAAAAAACATCGAGGCCTTAAGCAGCTGCCTAAACTGCTTAATACGCTAGCCAGACCCGCCCAATGGAAGAACTCGGAGGCAAGGGTGGGGTCAATCTAAACCTTTAAATAAGAAAATAATATATCAATTTAGTAATTTTGTAACATCATTCATACCTATGTTACCTGAAACGTGGATCGTTCCGGAACATGGTACGCTACATATTGTAAAATGTGGTACGGTAAGGATAGTCTTCTATAGGTTATCTTACCACATATGAGGCAACCATATTAAGTTTTGTAAAAGTCAAGATCTAATTAAATCTAGTTTAAATTTGTGTAATTATTTTGAAATATGAAATGTAATTTTTTCAAACTTGAAACTAATAGAAATAACATCAATATTTTATCCGAAAACAAATTTTTAAAGTGAAATTGTTTCGGATTACCTTAGTTCGCTAAAATTGGCAATTTGGTACGGATATGTACCATATTTCGGAACATGCGTACCAATTCGCAGTTCATTAAAATATTAATGATTTTGGTAATATAAGTTCGACCACAAAAATAATTAATTTTCTAAATAAATTCCTTAGATATTCAAATATCAGCAACATTTAGGCTCCACATAACAATTTTTCATAGCTAGGGATTCGAGAGGAATCGAGCTTTTCTTTGTACAAACTCTACTCAAGCTTGAAATCCATGCATATTGCTTCGAGGTCAAGCAAGAGCTCCACTCGAAGTATAAGTCATATGTTTTAGATTTACAATTACATATATAATAATTATGTTGCTAAATGGTATGTTTTTATAAAAAGATACGTCTAGATATACCTGATTATGGTATAAAATCGTACAAATAAGAGTTGATATATATTGAGAAAATATGGGAAATTATTTGGCATTGATGCACATTGCGCGTTTTATTTTGGTATTACAATTTTTCTATATGTATTTCTAGAATTAGTGACAAATTGCCTAAGATAGCCACTTTCAGAAATTTATCGGAGGTTCTTAATTAGAAAATTCATTCAGAAATTGAAATTTTAAGACAAAAAAGATCGATAAAGTGGTGCAACTGGAAAAATATTGAAACAGGACAAGCAACTCTGTTTTTGCATAATTCGATGGATTAGCCTATAGGATTGATCGATCGCAATAGCCGGAATCCATTTTGTTCAAGGCTTAATAACTCTGTTCAACACTTAAACCTAACCAAACCTCTCAATCTTAGCCCTAACTTTAGTCTACCTAGCTAGCAAGAATAAGGCACATATGAGCTTAAAAGTGAATGATTAAAAAGTTTGTGACTATAGCCACTTAAACACTCAATCCCATTCTTGCAAAGTATTTACCAACCAAAGTCTCTAACCTTGGTTGAATTTTGCCTAATGAAGGCTTAGATTCACATGTGAAGTGGGCGTATATATGGATGGTTGGTGTATCATGGCAAAAGTTACACTCAAGCTCAAACAAAATAGGGGAATTTTGGTATTGCAAAGACACTTTTCTTTTTGAATTTTATCTTTGGGGAGCACTTCTCTCTTATTTTTTTTATTTTTTTCTTCTTATTGTTCTTCTTTTATTTAGTTGGTTTTAGATCGAAGAAGTAGCTTAATGGTGATTTTAGTTACTCTCGGGTGAAGATTTTATCTTGCAAGTTATAACTTTTCATTTAATTTTCGCAAAGGTTGTAAGTATTGTTAACTTTCTTCTTAATCAAGTTGTTTAAGTTTCAAGCGTAATTAGTGTTTAATTAATTGCCATATTTTTATATTATGTCTTAATTTAATTATTGCAATATTTTTATCTTCATGCTTTAATTTACATGTTATTTAATTTTTTGCTTAATTAAGTTGTTTAAGTGTATTTAGTTTAATTGTTTTTTTTTTTAATTATCACAATATTTAAATTTTTGTGTTTTAAATTAATTGTTATTATGTTTAATTTTATTATGTTAGGTTAGATTAGTTCTTATATCGGGGATGAAAATGGGTTAGTCGGAACACCCTAATTAGTGATAACAATTTTTCTAAATTTTAAATTGGAAAAATTGACTTAGAAATTCTAGGATTTTCGAACTCATCGGAAGTAACTTAGAAATTGCCTATATGTAATTATGGTGATTGACAACCTCTCGATGATACAGTTAATCGTGATAAACCAAATAATAAATTATCATAATTTTTTAGACAAATTTAGTCGGTATTTATCATTTAGGGAAATTTTAATCTGACAAATTGTTTTAGTCTAAAAGTAAAGGATTTTTGAACCTATTTAAGACAACTTAGAAATCGTTTAGGCATAGTTATGGAGTCTGACACGCTCCCGATGATACACTAGATCAAAGTAAACCAGCTGATAAATGCTCCATGATTTTCAAGACTATCTAAATTTAAACTTATCATTTAAGGTAATTAGTAGCGGAAACTAATCAATCGGATTCCCCATTAAAGGCAAGATTCTTATTATTATTGTTCATTTTTTTTTAGTCATTAAATTGTCGCATTTGTGTAGCAAAAAATAATTCTCATATCGGGACAACCAAGGAGAAAGTAGGAACATGATTAGTTTAGTTAATTTAGTTTTTATATATAAAAAAAAAATGAATTCTCACATTCAGATTGCACAATTCGAACATTCTTAGAATTTTCGTTACGTATAGGAGTCCTTGAGGTATCAGAAATTCGGTATTCTTAACGAGAAAACTAAGACAGTACCTTAGTGCACTTACTAAGTATTGAATTCCGCACAATTAAGGTTCAGTCAAATTTTTGGCATCATTACTGGGGACTCTTTTGTAACAGAGGGCTAAGAATTTCTTATTCACATTTCTTTCATTAGAATTCACATTTAAAATAATAATAATAATAATAATAATAATAATAATAATAATAATAATGATAAAAATAACAATAAAAAATTATTAAAAAAAAGAGTAATTATGAATATTTCACTATCTTTCCGTCTACTAAATTAAGTGTATGCTCTTTTTGCCAAGACAACTATGATATTGATGATTGTTTTCTCAAGGTATGTTGGAATCATGAATATGAATTTTATTTTTGGAAATGCCTAAATTTGTCTCCCGATGATGAAATAGCGAATACCATGGCTAAGTTGTACAAAATATTCGAGGCAGCAAATAAGCTGAACAATGATATTTAAAACCTGACTACCCCTATTCTACTCATAAGCCCCATTTTCGAAAATTTTGATTCTGATTTGCAATCTGATATCTCCTACATCGTAATTATTTATTCTTCTTCTAGTCTTTCCACACCAATTAGGGAAGATACTGAATCCCATCTGGAAAATCCTTTTGTGCCTTATTCTGAATAGATTTCTATAGAAATATTGGACAAACAAGATGTTAGTCCAAATAATCTTGAGATTGACAGTTTACATTTCGTTGATAAGTTGGTGCATGAATTAGATAAAAAGCTTATTAGAGTGCGTGAGAAGACTTTGTTGGAGAGCATATTATTGTGAGAAAGGGTGATTATGGATGATGGAAACTTAGATAAGTGGATAGTTGGTGGAAATAGTAGCGGAAAAAAAGTTAATATCAAAGACAATGCACATATGCTTACAAGGAAGTCGGAGGGAGTATAGAAACATTCTGCGTAGTATGGTGGGGGATATAAGATACAAACTAGTGGTAAAAAAGGGCACAATAGGAGAGTCCTGAGATTATTAAATTTTTGGAACCCATCTAGGTATGGTTGATATTTTTTTTAGGGCGTTCTTGTACACAACTTTTCCCTTATTTGAAAAACAAAGTGTTTTTTAGGATAGTGTTAGTTGAGTTATATGGGCATTTGTGTTTATTTTTCCCTTCTTTTTCTGATTCATTTATTTTTCAGTGTATTTGGACTGAGAGTGATTGGTTATTGATGGTTTTTCACGTTTTATGTATAATAGCCTATGTGGCTACCCTTTTTATTATCATAATCATGCATATTCATTGAAGTCATACTTTCTTATGCGATGATTATGAGGTGCTATGACTCTTACTATTGATTCCATATGATATGTTAATCGCGTTTTGTGTTTGGTGTATAGTCTGTGTTTTGACAGATACTACCTTAAAAGATGCACCGCGATGCTTATACGTATGTAGAAAAATTGGTATATATTTTCGTTTTTCCTTTTCATACCAGTTCTTTACGCTTTCCATTATACTTCATGCTGTCGCTATCTATTATTGTATTTTTGGCATATATGAACATATTGTTAATAGGGAGAAATAATAATGAAAATGGTAAAGGTTCAGGTTGGGGGACTCGGGAATAACCTTTGTATGTATATATTGAGTTACAAAATTTTATGAAAATGCTAAAATATTTTAAGTTGTATGAAAAAACATATAAAACTAGTTTACCATCCTCATCTTTGTGGCCATGCTAGTACATTAAGCTTAAGATGTATCAGTTAATGGAAATTATTCGGAAAGGTAAACTAGTAAATGTTAATAGATATTTGAATTAGTTTGAAATCATATAAAAAAATTTCTTTGACAGAAAATGACTGTACTTTTTTTTACATAAAGATGTTAATGCTTAATCCACTTTTCAAAAGTAGAAAAAAAAAAATGAAGGCTAAAGTGGTCGAAGAGATG
>MKEJ01015673.1:0-15041 GCA_001753735.1 Embelia ribes
TGTTCATCTTTTGTCCTATGGATTATTTTGGTGGCAAATTTTAAGAAAGTAATTTAGCTATATTCAGCATGAGAAAAAAACTAAATGCTTGAAGGTTAAAATTTATAACTTATTCAAACCAAAATGCTATAATCTCACCTAAAAGCTGTGAAACCAAATGATTTTCAGTTTTTATGTAAAAAAGTAAAAAAACTTCCGTTTAAAAGTTGAAACTAAACAAATGTTATATTAAGTTTAATGTGTCTTGTATGAATTTTTCTATATTTAAACCTCTAATTTTAAGTTACAAGAATTAAATAGATTGGAAATAGCCAATCTTTCACAGGTGCTCTCAGCAGAAAACATGTTTCTCTCATACATTTCGTTGAACATTTGGTGTGCGTGTTCAATTCTACGAACCCGAACATACCTATCGATGAGATAGCTGCAATTCTTAAGTGATCCTAAGTCCATGTTTATTCTATATTTCAGGGATTAAATTCACAAAAAATCTGAAGCAAGTTATCAAACACTTTTCAATTCCCTATAATAAGAATTTGTTACAATAGTTCCTTTGAATTGGTGGAGCACTATTTATCCCCAATTTATATGAAATTTTGGTGATAAAAACTAACAGTTAGGATTGACACGTGGAGGTGCGAGAATCAATTGAGGATGAGGTACTGTAGACACCTTCTATTTTTAATTTTTTCTGAAACTATAGATTGAGTTGTTTATTAAATTTAAATCACTTATATTTAATAATCTGTTTTTATTTTTTAGGGATACTTTTAGAAGCAGTTTTAGAGATATTCTGAAAAATTACTTCTATTTTTTATTTCATTAATTATTTTAATAAGTGCAACTATATTTATTACATTTCCTATGTATATCTATTTTTGTTTTTTTACAATAAAAAATATTATTTTATCAAATAATTTTTTAAATTTATTTATCAAACACTAGAATTATATCTGCTTTTAGAATTAACTTTCAAAATCAGATTTAAGAAGTGAATTTAAAAAATCACCAGTATTTCCAAACTAAGCCTTGGGCCTTTAGCGGGCTGACCAGTCCATTGTATGGTTCAAATTAAAAGAATGAGTTGCATGCCAAAAAAAAATTAATGTAATTTTTTTTTTTAATATGAAAGATTAATATTTTTATCCAATGATACAAAGGAGACTGTTACCGGATGTAGCTACATGAACTTAATGGAATAATGGTTCAGATTAAAATAGCGAGTTATGCGCAAGAAATTAAATAAAAAAATTCATTTAATCCAAAAGGTTAATGTTTTTATCCGAGAAATAAGCCTATTAGCCACATGGACTTATCGGAATAAGGCAAAGTGAAATCTTACCTAATGTTTGGGGAATTGATTCCTCCGTGTTAAACTATTATTTGTGCTACAAATAGCGCAATTGATTTATTATTAAAAAATTATCCCATGTATTCTTTTTTTAAGTGTGTTTCTAGCAAATTAAAAGAAATAATAATATAAGAGATAGAGTCGTGAGCATATTAATTATTTTTATTAAAGAGAATACAAGTTAGTTGACTTCATAAGAGTCACTTTAGTATATCTAATATTTAATAATCATTATTTTAATTAGTCTATCGTGATTTAAATGGATATTTAAAAAAATAACAAGAGAGTATCTTTTTTGTGAAGCTGGAATAAGACATAATCGTCTCATTAACTCTTCGGAGTTGTGTAATAAGAAGATAGCTCTTACGCGCACACAAAAATATAAATTTATAGAAATTATATTGACCTAAAATGTTAAAACCATAAATTATTGAGCTCATTATAGCATGCTAATGCTTTCACTTTGTTATTTCCAACCGACATGATAAATTTTATAGATAGAGAATAAATTGATTTTATTGATTTGAATGGTAGAGACATAATATATTCTTTATGTAGCTAATTTAAACAATAAAAAAGAAAATAAAGAAAGATTTTAAACTAATTGCATTCATCGTCCTTTCTTTTTTCCAAATCTATCATTTATTGCACGATGAATCTTTAATCAATTATTTATTCTCTTGACACGCTCTCCATATAATCTTCAATACAACATGAGATCATGCGATAGCAACAATTTTTCTCTCGCATATGACTACTTCGGACAACTCCTCATGATCTTTGATCCTCCATTCACCAACCATAATGCATCAGCCCATGGTTTTGACACCCTTGCATCTATTACTACCACGTAGTGATGCAAATAAATCGAGGCGTTTATGAACAGGTTCTTGCTCGATTTATCAAAGATTCGGCTCAGACTCATTCATTTGTAAACGAAACGAGCCTACACAGTAAAATATGGCTCGTTAAATAAACGAGCCAAGTTCGCATTGGTAATTTTAAAACAAAAAGATAAACAATTTCAAATTTAAAAGATAAGTTTAGATACTTAAATACATATAATTCAGGCCGAATATTTGATATATATATTTGTAAGTTGTTATTAGAAGCTAATATTATGATATATTTATGTTAATATTGAGCTTTTTAAAGTATTTGGTAACCCAATTTAAGAATTTATGACTATTGAAACAAGTTGAGCCTAACGAGTTGCTACATGAGCCAAGCCTTATAGACGTAGACTTGATTTGTTTAGCTTAATAAGCCGAGCCGAACCGAGCTTTATGAATATGAAGCCAGTCGAGCCCAAACTAAACTTAATGAGCCCGAACTGAACTCAAACTAAACCTTAACGAGCCCAATCTGAGCTTGAACAGCTCTACTGAACAAATTACCCAAGCCTAAACAATCTAAGATTCGGTTCGGCTATGCTCATTTGCATCTCCACTCCCACAACAAACCCATATCTATGCCATCACACATGACTCCAACGTCTTACCAATTTTCAGCTTTGATACCAGTTATTTGGAAATATATTACTCATTAAGGGAATGGTCCATACACGCACACAAGAGACTCAAATGCACATTGAAAACTTATATGCATCTAAAAGCCCAAGCATATTAGGTACTGAGGTCATTAGTGCATATAAAACCTCTCTTTATTTTTTATTTCAAAAGCTGTGGAATGACGCAATCTCAATAATACCGCCAATTATATATGAAAACAAAACAACTATATATGTGATTAGATACATTACATTAATCTAATTTTTAAGAAAAATTAACGCACAAAATGAAACTACAAATATGTTTAAATATTGTATGTAAAATTATTAGGGCTAATCTAGTGGCTAGAATCCCACTTAGTATGACATTCAGGATTGACTCCTCCCATACTCGGCTACGGACTTCCATGTAAAAAAAAAAAAAAAATAGCATATATACCTAACTTGGGAGGCCAATCCTAAACTGCATGAGTAAAAATGAAATCACAATTACTTCCAACTAAATAATTATTGGTTCAAAATTATAATTTTTTTTCTCTTCAAGAGAGATGGGAGATGAGACAAAGGGGGGTGAGAGTTGTCTGGGAGCAAAGGGTGGTGAAAGTTAGGCACTTTAGCACTTTATGTGAAGGACCCAATTTTAAGGGCTCAAATTATTTCCACTTGTTGTGATGTGGTGCTATAAATAGGGCCTGTCTCAGGGGTTAACCATCCTATGGGAGGATAGTATGGAAATGTGATGAAGCTATCACTAGATTTGGTGAAAGATGGGGACATGTTTAGAGAGATGACCCCTATATTACTTGCCATGTTAGAAATATGTGATATATTGTTGGATCATTTTTTAATTTTATCCAACAATTTGGAATTTAAAACTTATAGCCTTAGTATTATAGGACCAAATTATAAATTAATGAATAGTAGATAACTTGATTGGAGAGATGTCCAATTAAATTTTCGATGTTATACCATAACCACAAGGGAAACACAAGGAAAACAAAGATTAGTTCTTAAACTTTTGAGAGAAGCTCAAATGTTTTTAGTTTTCTACTTCATATGCACATTTTAATTTATCTTACTAAAGATTGGCTGCGCTCAAATCCTAAAATTTTTAGAAAAAACATTAGATACCTTATATTTTAAGTTGGGCTTCAAATTCTAATAATTTTAAAAAATGCACGTAAAAATTACCTATATATACCTTTAGTCTCCCATAAATTTTTTAAACTGTTTCAGCACTCAATCATTTATTTTTAGATCAACCCTGATTTTTATTTCATTATTTTCTTTTTCCTCTCAGAGAGATTGAAGTTGCGCTTCTACTATCTTCCCAATGAAAAAGGAGGTATCGAGGTTTTGTAAAAGAAAAGTTATTTGCTTTTCAATGTTTGCTTATGCTTGTTAGGGGATTCTAATTAAAATATCTTAGTGGTTACTTTAAGAAGTGGTTATGCTTTTTACACAATCAATTACAAGAATAATCTTAAAAAAAACTAGTTCTCTTATCAATACACGTCATCTCTTGTCGTTTTGCAATTATTATTTTTTTAATATACTTTTACCAAAGGCTAAACTAATATTAAAAGCTATTTCTGAATTTATCATAAAGTTAGATAACTCACATCTTTACAATTAATTTTCAGAAACATAATCAAGAAGCAAATCTAATTAGTTAATTGTACTTTAATTTTTATTGTGGGGGTCACTTTCGCACTTTCAGTGAAGCACCCAACTCTAGGCATTCACGGCAGTCCTTTACACATGGGAATTTCATTGCCACAATTCGATTTTCTTACTTGCTCATTGATATTATAAGAAAAATATTTAAATGCGATTGATTTTATATGTATTGAATGGATTATTAGAATTAAAATTTTCTTCGCTACATCAGAAAAAAAGGGAATAAATAAGATATTGCGGAGATGTGTAGCAATACCCTTAATTTTATAAATGGAAAAATGAGAAGAGAAATTTCTAAATTCAATATTTTAGAATTTTTTTAAAAAAAATGCTAAAATAATTTTCTCCATGGAAAATATGTTATTCACAATTTTTCCATTAAAAAAATATTTTTCCCATCAAAATATAATGACTACACCTATATATTAGTCAAGTATTTTTTTTAGAATTTATTAATTTTATATATTAATTTTTTGATAGTATAGAAATGAATTTTTAAAAAGACCGATGCGATGCATTTATATTTTATAAAGAAAATATATTTTTAGAAAATTATATTTAAAATTTTAATGAGAAAGTCGGTTACGAAAGTTCTAATGTCTCTAAATTAATTCCACTTGTTGAAATGTGGTGGTATGGGGGCTTGTCTCAAGAATTAAAACTATCCCATGGGAGAAGTTGAGAGAAATACGATTCCAACCATTGGTGGACCGAGATGGCGGGCGGGGCACGGTTCCAAATTTTCTATATTCTTCCAAAATATTTATATAAAAATTAAAAAAATTTTAATTTCGTTTTTAAGTACCTTAAATGTGAACCACATTTGGTGATCATGGAGATATGTTAGAAAAACGTGCCAATTATATAACCTACTAAAACTTGGGAGAAAAGCTCAAAATCATCATTTCAAACTAAATATTTATGCTTTATTTTATCAAACTTTTTTTTAACTAAAAATTTATTGTCAAGGTATATAAGAATTTTGGTTTTTCTTTGATCCTTTCCTTCGTCTGCAATAATTTACTATTATTATTTAAGGCACTTCCACGACGATACCATTTATCTATCATGGGAATGTTTACCTAATAGACGCTATCCAAGTTGATGGCATAGATATATACCATCAGTGAGGTATGTCATTTAAGAGGAGGAAATCGAGCCTTTGACCAAAAGTTTGGGGAATTGGAATTGAATCAATCAATTGCTACATGTTATACTATTGTGGTATATTATTTTTGTTCACAAATAATTGATTTGACCGAGTATACAGTTTTATGAAATTGTCAAAAAGTAACATTTAAAAATTTAAATAAAATAAAAATGACCAAATAAACCATTATTCATCTTTATTTATTTTTTGTCCTTTGTAAATATAAGAGTGCTAATAAATAAATTGATTTTGCAACGATTTAATTGTCCGAAAATAAAAACGGGTAATTATTTTTGGGCAATCAAAAAAGAAAAAAGAGGGCCTATTATTTGTTGATAGAGGGAGTAACTGTTAATCTGGTCTGAAATGCCATGCGTGCCACTATTTGTAACCCGCATACTTATTGTGATGCATACCTACATTTACAATTTGATGAGTAAAAGATGAATAATTAATACTATTATGAAAAATTAAAAAATAGAATTTTTATATTGTCACATTGTGAGCGACAGTTTGCATCAAAACTCAGCTAAAACGACAAATGGTTGCATAATCATGCACCAAGGATAGAGAAAGTCACTTGTAGGGAAGTTTCTCACCGTACAATAATTTATTTTTTTAATTTATCACAATTATTGTATTTTCAGAATAATTAATCATTACTAACAAGGAATAACATATTACTACAATTTTAAATTTATTCTTAATTAAAAATAATTGTAATAAATTGTTCTCTACTTATAATAATATTATTCTCAGAATACAGTAATTTTATAAGAAAAAATTCATGCAATTTAAAAGAAAAACATTTATTGTATTGATAGCATATCCCACTTGTAGAATGTAAACATTATATGCTTGAAAACTTGGACACTCAACCCTTTTCATAATTGTGTTGGTGAAGGTGATCTCATCTCTATTTGAAACTTGGACACTTAACACTTTTTCTCCTTTTATTTATTTATTATTGGGAGAGAGGGAAAAAGAAGGGTTTGGGGTTTGTTATTTGTTGGCAAACAATGATAGAAGTTAGGCACTTTAATTAGCACTTTGTGTGGAAGACCCAACTCTAAGGTCTCAAAATTACTTCCACTTTTGGTGTAATGCGGGTGCTATTCTATATCATGAGAGATAGGCATCGCAATATTTGGTCTAAAAACATGGATACATTACGGAGAAATGACCTATACTACATCGTTAAATTTATTATTGCAACAATTACATTATTCTTGAGAATTGGCTTACAGAGAGAGGGTAACAATGTAATCACATACAAACGGGTAGAGTTAACAATATATTTTTTTTCAATTTATTCAAACAAATGAGCACTTTTTGTTCCGATACCATGTTAAATTCATTATTGCAACAATCACACGGATAAAACTTCATTGAAAACCAAATAGCAAGGGAAGGGTGCATATGTAATTATATATAAGAGTCTAAGTTTATTATTTATTGATATGAGATAATATTTTATATGCCACTTATATAAATACATACTATGCAATCTTGATAGAGAAAATAAAAATAAAAATAAAAAGGAAATAAAGGGGAGATTAATTCCAAAATTTAGGAGAAAGAAGTTTCTAATATTGCTATTTCAAATACGATGACACCATCACTAGATATGGTCTAAAAACATGGATTACATAATGGAGAAATGACCTCTACCAATTGTACCATTGTTTTTATTTTTATTTTACTTATTTAGTCAGTCATATATATGACTTATATTATTTCATAATTAAGCAATAACATTATATGTTTAAGCCAATATTTGAACATGGTATCAGAGTCTCCATTCTTAAACATGTTACAAACCTCAGACCTAAAAACCCACCTTGTGCCTCCACCTAACCTAAGCAGGCTGCTACTCACAAGCTAACCTCCACCACCAAATTCATGGCCATTAATGACACCAATGTTGATGGTAAGCCGGTTGATTATTCCTACTCCAATTATCTCCACAAACTCCATTTCGTATAATTCTGACCCTACTAGTCCCTATTATCTATACCCCGTAGAGGGTCCCCACCTTGTATCCATCTCTGTTATTTTCAATTGAAACAATTACAACACTTGATCTAAAAGTATGAAGTCAACCTTGAATGCCAAATATAAGTTTGGTTTTGTGTCAGATTCTATTTCCCGTCTCTGCGATGATGAACATTTGAGAATATTGTGGGATCGATGCAACAATATGATCCAGTCATAGCTACTTAACTGCATAGATCCCACACTTACCTCTAGCCTCAATTATACAAATACAGGAATTGAATTACGGTAACTTTTAAGAGATCGATTCATACAAAACAATAGTGCATCCATATATTGTGTCAAAAGAGATATTGCGCAGCTGCAATAAGGGATACATACCGTGACTCATTATTATACTGCATTCACTACTTTATGGGGAGAATTGTCTTTGCTCTACCCAGTTGATATATGCATACATAGATCTCGAGCAAGAAAGGATTCAACAAGAAAGGTATTTCAATTTTTAGTTGGACTTAATGATAGTTTTCAGAAAACACGTAATGTTATTTTAGATACTGATTATTTACCCAAACTATCAAAAGTTTATTCAAAAGTACGTTATAAAGAAACACAATATGGCATACATATGACGGTATAACTCAGCCTTTATGGCTAGTAAACTAGGTGGAACATCGATAGAAAAGCTAGCGCAGCAGCTAGCCATGTGGTACGGTTGCAGGCAGTAGTCCCGCGGGTAAAGGGCAAACTCGGGAAGAGGTCAAACCTGGTAGGTCTCAGTCAGTTTGAGGCAAGCTTGATTCTAGTTTGTCTTCGTGATGGTAATGGACATGATAAATCTACATGCTTTGTTATTTATGGATATCCTAAGTAATATACAGGTTATCGACAAACCCTTAAAGATATTGCACGTCGAAGGGTGAGACGCGAAAATAATAAAATTGCTGTAAGTATTTCTTTATAGGTGTCAGATAACATTGCGGTTACCTATACTATCACCATTATCCCAGAGGCATGTTTTTGCTGGTATTTCTCTTTCCACTGTAACTCATTATGATTGTTGGATAGTATACACCTGGGCATTGCAACATATGTCGTGTTGTCCACTTACGACTATTTACTCCAATATTTGAGACAGGACACCTAAATCAATAAATGTACTTTTTACTGAACCCATCCTTGTTAAATCTATTGGTTCATACATGATTTCACCAAATTTAATTCAATGTTTTGTATCTGCCCAACTTCAAATATAACTTACTTTCTGTTAGTCAATTAATCAGAGATCTCAAATTGAATGTTATTTTTTCCTTTGATTCTTGTGTCTTTTAAGACGCTTCTACGGGAATGCAGATTAGAGTGGCTCAGTGTCATAATAGGCTATACTGCTGTCAATTTAACCCAGTTGCCATGGCTTGCCAAGATACCTCCCCTTATGAGCTTTGACATCAGCGATTAGGCCATTCCTCTAAATTAGTATTTCCCAAATTTGTTTCTTAACCAAATAAAATTTCTCCTTATGATGCTTGTGAACGAGGAAAATACTCTCGAACTAGTTTTACATCTTTACCTATTTTGAGTATCTTTATTTTTAATCGTATTTGATGGTTGTCATTATTTTTTTACTATTGTTGATGAATTTTCTAGGCTTACGTGGGTTTATTTAATGCATAAAAATTTTGATATTTTACCTTTTTTTAAAAGATTTTTTAATATGATTAATACCCAATATAAAACCAAGATTTTGCATGTTTGTATAGTTAAAGACTCAGAATTTACATATTCTAAAATTTAAGCCTTTTTTCCCCCTCAAGGTGTGATTCATGAGATCACTTGCACTAACATCCCTCAACAAAATGGGGTCATTGAGCATAAACATCACCATATTTTAAATTTTATTAAGTGTTTACATTTTCATGCCAATCTTTCCATTTCGTTTTGGGGTGAATGTTTTTAACTGTTGTTCACTTAATAAATAAGCCACCATCAAAAGTTTTGAATGGGGATGACCCTTATTTTGGGTTTTTTTAATATGGAACCCACTTATGATCACTTGGGGGTTTTTGGTTGACTGTGTTATGCGCAAGCCTTAAAAAAGGGTCGTGATAAATTTCTATCCTCAGCTGTAAAATGTATTTTTGGGGGGATATCCAACCGATCATAAAGCTTATCATTTATTCGATTTGGAAAATAAAAAAATAATAATTTCTCGCAATGTTACATTTCATTAGAGTATTTTTCTATATCACGATTCGTTACACTCCTTACCTAACCCTGTTGCCCGACCCAAAAATAATACCCCACCTAAAACCAGTTCACACGACCCCTTAACTCGTATTTCTGACCTGGCCACTTTACCACCTAATATATCATAACAACCTAAGTTGGCCCAACTTTATTGCCCAAAATATTCTACCTTTACCCAACCTAATTTCTTGATAGTTACAACTGGCCCATTTGGCCCCATTCCCGACTTGAATCAACAGGTTCAACTACCCCCTTGAATACCGACCCGCTAGTAACCATATCCCATCACCTCCTGGCCTATCTGCTTCGATCTAGCCTACCTCCACCGGGCCCCCATCTTAGCCTATCGTCTCCTACTTATCCGGTTCAACCCAACCCACCTCTGTCAGGCCAACCAATCCTAGCCCAGTTGACCTCCATTCCGAACCCCATAATTATGGCCCAACCCCCACTTTGCCAGCCCCGGAACCCACCACCCGAGCCCCTTTCGTACTCAGTTATCCCACTCATTACAATTCCCGGTCCTAGAGTACTATCACTTGCTCTCGTTACTTAGTTGATTGCGGCTGCCCTTACACTCACTACTATTTCATTTGCGTCTCCATCCACAGTACACCCTTTCTCTTGTCACTTATCTTACCATAGTTTTTCTCTAATCACCATTCTTTCATTACCTCTGTTAATGAGCTCTTAGATCATTCTACATTATCCAAAGCCGTGTGAAATTCACATTGGCGTGATGTCATACAGTTTGAACTCGATGCACTCGAGGCTAACAAAACCTGGACCCTAGTACCTCTTCCTCCTGGAAAGAGGTCAATTGGTTGTAAGTGAGTTTATAAAACCAAATCACATGCCGATGTCTTTATCAAGCGTTATAAGACGCGATTAGTGGTTAAGTGTTATACTCAGATTGAGAGACTTGATTGTCATGGCACATTTGCTCATGTTGCTAAATTAGCTACTGTTCGTTGTCTTTTAGTTGTTGCAACTATTAGGATTTACACTAGCTTGATGTTAGTAATGCTTTCTTATATGGTGATCTTCACGAGGAGGTTTATCTGACATTGCCACTTGGGCTTTTGCGACAAAGGGAGTATCGAGTTTGCAGTCTTCATAAGTCTCTTTATGGCCTCAAGTAGGCATCGTGCCAATGGTATTCCAAACTATCCTCCGTTCTACTATCACCAGGTTATCGTCATTTATTATTTGGCCATCTCTTTTTACCTATACTACTGGTTTGTCATTTATTGATGTACTTGTTTATGTTTATAGGAATGATCCCAATCGTATAACAATGATTAAACATGTTCTAGTCGATCATTTTTGTATTAAGAACATAGGACAACTTAAATATTTTCTTGACTTAGAGGTTGTTTGATCTCATTCAGGCATCTTTGTTTCTCAACGAAAATATGACCTAGACATTTTGTCGGATACTGGTTAGTTGGGAGGTCGTCCCACCTCTTTTCCTATGGAGCGCAATCTGCGCCTTCTTCTTTATGATATGGTTCCTCTAGTTTATCCGAGTGTTTGTTGTTAGTTGGTTGGTCTTTTGCTCTATTTAACTATTATACGTCCAGATATCACTTGTTCAGCTAATTACCTTAGCCAATTTCTGATTGCCCCTTTGGATGTTCATCTTCAGCATGCTTATCGGGTTGTTTGTTACATTAAGGGCTCTCCTGGTCGTAGCTTATTATTTTCTTTAACTAGTTCTCTGGAGTTGACTGCTTACACTGATTCTAATTGGGCTAGTTGTCCCATGACTCGTTGATCTACTATTAGTTTCTTTATTACTTTGAGTTCCAGCCCGCTATCTTGGCACTCTAAGAAGCAGGTTGTTGTCTCTCGTTCTTCTGTCGAGGCAGAATATCATACAATGGTTTGTAACATTTGTGAGTTCGTTTGATTATCTGCTCTGCTGCGTGACTTTCGGTTTTTTGTTACTCGTCCTATCCAACTTTTCTGTGACAACCGTTCTGTTGTTTACATTATCCATAATCCAATTTTTTACAAACACACCAAACACATTGAGATTGACTGTCATTTGGTTCGTGAAAAACTTCAGTCTGGTTTGATTCTCCCATTACATACCCCTGTTCAGTTTTAGCTTGCTAATATCTTTATAAAACCCCTTGGCTGTGATTCTCATCAATTTTTATCTTGCAAGTTGGATATTCAAAATCTTCATATTTCAACTTGAGGGGAAGTGTTAGAGTTAAAAATTAATTGTACCATTGTTTTTATTTTTATTTACTTGCTTACTTAGTCTCTCTGTACAATTATATATATGACCAATGTATTATTTCATAACAAAGCAATAATATTAAATGTTTAAGCCCATGTATGAAGGTTGATCATGGAGAAAAGTGGAAATTATCATTTTTTATGCTTTTTTTTAGATTACTTAGCATGTTTTCTCCAGTGGCTACTAGTTCTTGAACTGTTTTGTGCATTTTACAAAGCTATAAATAGTTTATCTTTATCCAATTTATGATTTTTAAAATATTTACGGAATCAATAAAAGTTCAATCTTTTAATATTTTTACCTCTGTATTTTCTAAGCATTGGTTCTCCGACTTAAGGCAAAGTAAATGGGCGCAATTTTTATTTTGGAAATACAAATTTTAAATTGTTTGATGGCTATTACTAACAAAAGTTGTGCAATTTTTTTTCCAGAAACAACTTACCATCAGGAGTTGAACCGTTCAAATAGATAATAAATTTTGGAGACTAATTTTGATTATTACGCATTTCATTTAATAATTTGACGTTGAAAGCCATATGAAACGCAAGAAATTTTTGTGGGTTTCTCCAAGAAAAATCTTTGGTATGCATTTCAGTTCATTTCATTACAAATAAGACATTTCATTTTGTATTTTGGGAAATGTTAAAATAAGATAATTATCACGGAACTTGTTTTTCACCATTAGTGTCATTTTCACAAAAATTGGCATGACTAAAGGGGAACCCACTATATGAAATAACAATCACAATATTTAAGACTACTTATGAGTCCCCACATCCCACTTGGGAGCCTAGTGATAATATGATTTTCTTTTCCCCCAAAATAATTGTTTACGTATCCGTCCTAAATAAGTTAAATAAAAATTTTAATTTTATAAATTATCCCTTCATATTAAATGTATTTTGGTAATTATAATATATTAAAATCACACATATATTAGAGATAAACTTGTAAATTTAAAAGTCATTTAATATTTTTGAGATCATTTAATGATTTAATTGTTAAATTTTTTATTTTTTCATTCCGAACAATTTTATTTTTTTTGTGGCGGAGAGAGTAGTACAATGTTTAAAATGAACATGAAATGTGTTACATTATTGGCCCTTATGGTATGGTTAGTACATATCAATAAGGCATTGGGACTAGAAAAAGCTCCCCTTTTTTTTTGGGACTCTTATGCATTGTCTTAATCTTTAGTCAATGAACAAGTTTTTGGGCGACTTCTAACTTAGATGACACGTAAATTCTACTCCTTTCCTTTTTTCAAGTGATTTTTTTAAGTTTTGGGTTGACCAATTAAGCAAATAATTAATTAAAAGTATCGTTAAAAAAAGTATATCTCGTTAGTACCCGTGCAAGGTGAGTGAACGGGTAGCTTAAAAAAGTAGAAAAGTAATTAATGAAAAGGTAATTGAGTAGTTGACTAATTTTTATTATCGATATTATGAAATGGACACTTATTTAGGAATTTTTTCATTTTGTTTAAAGGTTGCTTAAAAAAAATAGAACGAGTAGAATATATCGATGCATTAAAGTGTATCAAGTGTTAGGAGAATGACTCAATTTCAGTACGCAATAACGGTTGAAAAATCGATAACGGGGATTTCAGTATATTTTTGGAGAATTCGGATTCAGATAAGCAAGCGATCGGTGGAACAGATATATCAGTTTTGAAGACTTTTAGATGTGGGATCAAATGGTATCTTTAAGAGGTGATCGTTTTATCCTTGTACCATTCAAGGGAGCAGGTATTTTTGTTGTTGCAGTGGTTAAGCTATTTGTTTCGATTTTGGACTAGGATTTCTTGTAAAATATATATATAGTTTCTTAAAACATGTATAGGGTATCTCTGATTCTCGTCTATTTTGTATGCTACATCAAAATATTGAATTGTCGTAATATATACAACCATATTATAGTGATTTTTTTGCACACTAACCGCTGAGGTAAACCCGACGGGATTAATTTTCTTTATGTTGTGGACTTTTTCTCCATTATCTTGTTAGTTATTGCTTTATGATTGATTTATTGTTAATTTTTTTTATGATCTTGAGAAATAATTGATTGTACCCTTTGTCTGATTGGAGCTGGGTATTATTACAAACTCTTTCAAATTTTGGTCGCCTTTTTTCTTCACATCTATTTGTGGTACCTGCGGTAGGTTATGTCAATTAAAAAAAAATAAAAATAATAATAAAAATAATAATAAAATAAAAAACCTAAAGGAATGCATAGTGATGGCTCGCCTCTGCAACCGACCAACTCAACGATGCCACATGCAAAGATCGAGTTAATGTTAGTCGAAAAACTTTGATACTATAAAAGAACTAATAATATAAAAAACATAAATATAAATGCACATGTAAAAGGCAGAGATAAAAGTTTAACATGGTACTAGCCACCAAGAGAGGTTCTATTTATAATAATAAAATTGCATATATATTTTTTTCTCCCGTTGTGGAATCTTATCTCAACATATACTAACGTACTCTAATAATGGTTATTGATACAGCAATAGTATAACTAACACAATAAAAAGGTTAATCTGGACCAATAATTTAACTGCAATTGCTGCTTACCAAAAACAGAAAAAGCAAACCTAAAAAGAAAGCACGTGCTTTTCTCTCTTTCTTTCTTTTTTTTTTTTTTTTTTTCCTTTTTTCTTGTTTTGATACTTATCTATTTGGAGCATTTCCGTGTAATCAAGGATCTTTTTCTAAGAAAACAAAATCTAGATTAGGAGGAAAAAAATATATACATAGTTTTTGTCCGTCTACAAATAAGCATTGCAAATCACTTTTTGGATTATTTAAAAATATTTGGTGCATTCTTATTTTGTATATTAATTTAATATAAA
>MKEJ01015674.1:0-12763 GCA_001753735.1 Embelia ribes
CCCCCCTTCGACACTGTAGTAGCTCGCCCAGCGTGGTAGCCTGCTAACATGCCAGCTCGACAGCATCTCATGCCAGCTTGCCGACGTCAGCCCACACACGCCCGCCCACGCACAGTGGGAGTGCTACAATACCTGTTCCCAAATTATGATTTTCTTTTTGTTTTTGATTAACTCTTTTGAAAACATTATGAGAATTCCTAGTCGACCGTAAGTTCCCTTTCCTATTTGATCAAATTTAGGAGCAACATGACTAAGTTATGGCAATTAAGATTTCTGTGCACTTTCCGTGTCTAAATTCATCTTCGAGTTTTTGAATTGCCCTTGAAAGTGAAAAAGAAAGTTTTTTATCACCTTTACGAATAGGCGCGTGGAGATTTGGTTTGAACAAATAAGGAAGTATGGAGGCCAACTTGGAAATGGTACCAAATGAAGGACAAGTTCAGACTAAAAGTGTAACTAACCTTTCTCCTTTGATAATTTGATGGCATCACAAGCTTATTTTGCTGCAGATGCAGGCGAAATTGCATTGTCGCCCCTGGTGGGACTGAAACTTCTACGATGTTTCGTGGGAGGTAGAGAGATTACAGTGTTTCAAAAGGGGCATATGGAGCTGAAAGATGGCTTGACGCTGCAGAGGATAGTAGAGAGATTACAATGTTTTGCGGGAGCAAGCTATCATCACGAACATGCAGGTAATTATCACCGAACTTTCAAGCTTTTACGTTTTGACTCTTGCATTTGGTCTACTTTTAACTACTTTTTTTCCGTCCTCCATGTATGCAGTTATCACCATGCCTGAGATAAAGAGAAGCTTTTATTGTGTCACTGTTCCTTTTCTGACCCTACAATTGCACAGTGGGTTCTATGTCTGTCAGCCAGAGCGATGAACCAGGACAAGCAGGCGGCATGGCTTTGGGTATTTCTTTCTCTGTTTGGCTTGCTATTCCATGCGTGACGCTCTTCGATTTTCTCAGAGATGAGGAAACCCGAGCTCAGGTTTGTTGTAAAAGAGTAACTTTGTTCTCATCACCATATGAAACTTTTCGGACTTTTGGATTTCGGAATTGGAATGTTAAGAGAATTTCCTGGTTTGTGTTACAGTGCAGGTACTCTCAAAGGTAATTTTCCTTGCTTGTGGTTATGTATGCTTTGTACTGGACTTTTACTAATTGACAAGTATGAAGAAAATTAGTTATGCAATACTTCAACCTAAGAAAGTAACTTTTGATGGGTCTTCAAAAGATTTGGGATTTTTTCTAGAGTTGTCTAAATGCTGTTTTTAGGAACCAACCCGCCAAATTCGTTGTTTGCGTTCCGTCTAAAACTAGAAATGTAGTTTTCAAAACTGCAAGCAAACGCGACCATTGCTCTCATGTTTGATATTCCTCGTAATAATCAATTTATCTTTTATCTTATTTGAATTGAGGTGTATTCATTCAAAGTAATTATTTCAGACCTCGGCTTCCTTCATGATGCTGGTCCCGGAGAGATGTATACGCCATGTGGTTTCGCTCATCGTGTACGCCCCAGTAGCGTCATCGATATTGTTAGAATTGGCGTTGAGAGGCCAAAATTCTGAGAACATATTGCTTCTCCCTGGTGGTTTCATTATCTTCAATGATGAAACAGAAAAAGTTGGAGAAGGATTGGCGAGAATAGGTGCTCGACTTGAGGCAACAGGTGCGATTTGATTCTTACAGTGGCTATAGCGGCGAAGACCCCTAGCCTTTTACCAGTGCGTTTCTCTCGTTTTCATCAGTTGTGATTTAACAGAAATCAGCAGGCTAATTGCAACTTAAAAAGCTCAAATTTCATTTGATTTCCGCTTTTGTTCCTTTAGCCATATACAAGTAACAGAAATAGAGCTTAAATGTGGTCAATGTACAGGAAATAACTACATTAACTTGTGTGCTGAGAAGTAGCATAACAGAAAAACAGCAATCACTTGAACCCAGGTTCATCCACACAAGTTATGCTACTTCGACAGGAAACAGAGCCGTTTTCCCGTCAAAATCTCATGGCAATGGAAAACTGTAACTAACATTAATAACCCCTACAAATAGATACAAGTGTAAAACATTCGAGATAAATAACAGCTCCAACTCACTGAAAACGCCGTCCCGAGACTTATTCTTCCGACAGTTACATGTCATAATTGAAGACCGACTAAGATTTGAAAACAGCCGCAATCAGCAACTTAAGTTTTCTGCCTTCCAGCATCTGAAATCACTTATAGTTGATAACCTAACTGTACCCGGAACAATTACTCTGGCTTGATAGAAAGGAATGACCATCAAATAATATGAGCTTATGATCCCCCAAAGAGATTGAATTCTCTCCTCTTTGCCACTACAAGCAAAGCCATACTCTTGTTTCATCACTTTCTTCACTTGTTCGGGATGATGAATGAGTATCATTCTTGCTCGCACACCGCTTCTTGTATGGCACAAACCCCTTGAGAGGCTTGTCAGAAAGAGCTCTTGGTCTCTCCAAAAACGCCTTTTCACTGGACTCTTTGAGAAGTTCCAGTTTTCGCGTATTTTCATCAGTGGAATTAAAACCAACCTCCAAATTCCTATCCCCATATAACCCAATATTCACAGATCCGGTATTTGAACCGGTACAAGAAAATGGTAAACCTCCAATGAAACCCCACCATGGGCAGGCAAAACCAGACCCTCCCCCTTGTGAGTTTGTGCAATCTTTCAAAAATTGCGTGGAATAGATTGCAGCAGCGTGCGCTCCGATCATTAGCTGATCAAATGTTCCCCCAAGTGCCGGTGAAAAATTCCACGCAAGAGCTTGTTCGAGTATTTCCCCGTTCGCCTCGGATGAGAAAGACTTGCTAGTTTCTAACATATGTAAGGATGGCTGATTAGAGTCTATCACTTTAACGGTCTTACCAAAGAGCTTCAACGTCTGAGATAAGGTTTCCTCTACAATCCCGTCTTGAACAATTGCAGTGTCTTCATGAAATAACTCCAGCTTCTACACATTCATATTAGAAGGAACAATTAGTGTTTGAAAAAAAAAAATCAAAAATCAAAATCTAGGGCTTCCATTGGTTTATTCTGAATCCTGCTTTGTGATTTTGAAAAACTGAAAACGGTATTTGGCACAATGGTTTCCAAAATGGTTTTCAAATGATCTCCATATTTGGGCTTGTTTGGTTGTTTTAAAGCGGGACAGTGTTTGCTACTCAGTATCTAAGCCGAGCTTTTTGGTTATTATTGCCTCAATAAGCTAGAAGTTTTAAAATTGATGCATACAAACCCTTAAGGTTGGGGGATTTGTTTGGTTGCAGCTTTTAAGCAAATAAGTTGTATGCGTTTAGCTTAAAACTTCCAACTTATTTAAACTAAAGTAATTTAAAAGCTGGGCAACCAAACAATATATAACTTTTAAGTAAAAAAGCTAAAAAGTTGAAGTTTGTAACGTGCAATTGAACAAGCCCTCAGTTTTAGGACCCACAAAGGCCGTTTTATTGAGCCATAACTTTTCACCACGAAAAATTGAAAGAACAAGAAAGCAGAGATGTCTAGAAAGATCCATCATTTTCCAATCCCAAAACCAGTCAGACGAGGAAAAAAAAAAGTTGAAACCAAAATTAAAAACGCTGAAATAAACCATGAACAGCATGAAATACAGGTTTTAGGAAGGAAATTACCGCAGATACTTGATCATCAGAAACACAAATAGGAGGGATATGATCCTCCGAGGGATGTTCACTTGACTCGGCGAACGGACATGGTTCAGAAAACAAAACACCGCCAGATTTTCCACCACCAGCTGATGAAACTGGCGACAAACTACCGTTACGACTGCTTGAATCTGCTGTACCAAGCAATTCTGAACCGATAGCTGACAATACTGATGTTGGTGACTGATCTTCTAATCCAGAGACGGACAAATTTGGGGTTGTCGACCTCCCAGTTTTCAGAGGAGACACCAATTTACGAGGATAAGGGTGCATTGGTTTTCTCTTTGGACGAGGTGGAGGGATCTCAATAGGTTTGACCGATGCCGGTTCATCACTAGTTGACTCCCGCGCCACCTAATCAAGAATAAGAAGAGAAATTATTAGATGTTTAGAAAAAGGTCAAACCTGTAAATGCCTGCACGCCTCTCGGTCGTAAACAAAACTTAAGCATACAGATGGCATGCGTATATTCATGTGGTAGAAAATGGGTGGGAATCGCAGTAAACCTTGGAAAAGAATTTTTGAGCATGGCTTCTAATCTGTACCGCAGTCTTGGTGCCCACATGCTCTAGAAAAGGTAAGACGTCATTACGTATATAATAAAAAAATAATAAATGAATATCTTCGCGCTAGTTTATGAAAGAATGCAAAACTGATTCTCAATGAAAAGAATTTATGCACTTTATTTTCAAAAGTTACCTTCTATTTGCCGCCAAGCACGGCCATACAGTTTCAAAGCCTCGAGGAACTTGTTGTGTTCCTCTTCCGTCCACCTTTCTCTCTGTTTTGTAATTGTGTAAGGTTTTCTGACCTGTTAAGAGCCAAAAAGAAAAAAAATATATATTTATTTATGAATAAACACGTTTTTGAGACTCGGAACAAAAAACAGATATAAAGATCTCAAACACCACCTTCAAAGCATAGTCCATCCCTTGTTGAAATTGCTCTTCGATCCTATCAGCTTGAGAATCTTCATTTCGGTCCTACAAGAAAAAGCAAATAAAAGATACTGAGATGATTTTTGAAAATGAGTATCATAAAAGGTCTAACAACAAATGCTTTATCTTTGCAATCCCTGGAAGATATTGAAGAGCAACAAGAAGTGATATATTTCTAATAAGAACTTACTCCCTCGCACACTCAAATAAATAGATACATTAAACAAATGGATAGTTTAGCGCACAAAGCTCCGCATTGCGAAATTTAAATGTACGTAGCCTTAATCCTGTTTACAGAAAGGCAAATAAATAGATACATCTAGATTGCCAAAAAAAACACAAAAACTGTATTCAATCCTCTTCGAAGGGGTCCTAGCAATTAATCCCTCACTTTCTTCTTCATTAAAACATTTTGATATACCCCTTTTCAGCGGTAGTAACAAATTACCAACAATCACTTTCCATCCGGTTAAAAGCTAACGCATTTTCACAAAAGAGACCAGTTACTCATTCAACTGATTATCAGGGTATCACTGCTGAATATGAAATGTCAAATTAATTTTACTACCTAATAATTCCAATCATTAGCATAATCATGTTAATTATAAATTTGTTGCTATTTTTGCTAACTACATCCTACCACATAACCAGACTATTTCTAACTTCACATAAATTCAGTAATTACCAGAATCATTGCCAGATTAACTTAAGGTGCTAATCTGTTATGGATACTATTATCCATAAATCCGTATTACTGACTTTAAATTTGTCACTGAGATCCAATGCTAACGTAGTTTTGCTATCTAAATGCCACCATCAACATAAGCAAATTGATAAGTTCCCCACTTAATCCATCTCAAAAATCACAAATTAATCGCCTGAGTTAGAACACTCTAGGGGAAAACTCAACTCTCTTTGGGAAACAAAATAAGTAATAATACTTTCAGTTAACGATCCATACAGTTGACAAGCTCATCAAATTAATTATAAATCTGTCTTATCAACATTATTTTGCTACCTAAATCCGACCATCTACTAAATTTGTCACTTAGATTCCAACATTAAATACTATGATCAATCTAGTCTTTCTAAAAGCAACATTTCTCACATTTGATTCTTAATTTGAGAATCCAAGACCAGTAATATTCCACATCAGCCTTTCGATTCTACAAAATTTTCAAGAAACGCTACGTTAAATTTGTCAACAGTGAAATCTACTGTTCCCAATTTCTTTAATGGAAAATAACTTTTTTCCCATCTCATATTATATAATTGTTTTTGTTAAAATTATGTGAAAACATACTTTTTTATTCTATTATATACTACCATATAGCTATTATTCCCATATGTTTTTTATAAATTATTTAGAAAGGCAGGTGTGGAATTTCTAAAATTATCGATCAACGCAAGAGAAATGATTTCGTAGATAGCCAAATCTTTTATGAAATGAAATGAGAAATACTGAGATGAATGTTTTAAGTTTAGAGCATTCCCCCCAGTCTTTCTATATTGAGATTACTCTACATTTGATATCTCATTAACAGTATATTTCTTCAAGTTTCTAGAAAACTTTCCACCAGAACTGCTTCAGTATATTTCTCCACGGAATTTTTCTATTACAAAAATAATTTTTTCCCAGCAAATCTTTAACAGATTGGTTAAGATTTAAGGAAAATATTTTTTTATACTTTATTACTATAACATATACAATTATTCTATTAATTTTTAACAAATTTTTAGAAATACTTGTGTTAGTGATTCTAAAATATGTGTTTCTAAGAGGAGAAATGATTTTCTATAAAGTAAAAAATATAAATTAAATAAGAAACGCAGGCGAATGCTCTTACCACTTACATTCTATCATAAAAGCCACGAATTAATCATCAATGAAAGTTACAAATTTGAGAAAACACTAAAAAAATGATCCACAGTGAACAAACCAATCAAATCAATTTCACGAAATATTAGGATTTCACTATGGCAGGGGCAATTTCACCCATATATACATATATATATGTATATGTATATGTATACACACACACACACACACACATATATATACATATAGATTTTACTATATGTGATCAATCAGTAGCCAAAACAATAAGTAACCAATACTATCAAAATAAGCACAGAGCACGAAGATGCCTGCGTATCCATATATATATATATATATAGCGAGAGAGAGATAGAGAGAGAGATTTTACTATATATGACCAATCAGTAACCAAAACAATAAGTAACAAATACTATAAAAGTAAGTACAGAGAAAGAAGATACCTGTGTAGCCGTAGCTTCAGAATGCTTCATCTCTCTCTCTCTCTCTCTCTCTCTCTCTCTCGCTGTAGATTTCAAGAATCCAATTGAAAACAAATCAATGGATCTAACAGAAGTGGAAACAGAACATGTAATGTCCCAGTAATTATTATTATATATATTATAAAAACGAAATTTGTGAAAATTATAAATTAATAAACTGAAGAGTGAAAATGAATTTAGAAAGAGAGAGAGAGAGAGAGAGTGAGTGAGAACAGAGGACGGAAGAGGGGCTTTGGTCACTATATTGTGTCTATATATGTAAGTATCGACTCAAGCTAATTGCAATAACGATCCCTATAGTTTCATCTCATTTCTATTTGCTCCCCATATTTCGATTGATGTTAATGGTATCCGAGTTTTGAACTAGTGATACAAATGTCCATGTCATGATTTCAAATTCATTTTGGATGATGAAAATAGTATAAAGTGATAAATTGGTGATTATTCAGGATTAACCGATCTATTGATGATGATTTTTATTGATATTATTTCATAAAGTGATAAATATGTGATAATTGATTTGTATTTTTGTGGTACACCATTGACAAGCCGGATTAACCAGCTCTTTTTCTGTCCTCTCCCTCAGCCGTCGTAGTGCAGATATGTGTGCATATGAGGCTCGGACCCACAAACTTGAATAGCAGCTCGAATATCTCAAAAAGAGCTAATTAGTTAGATGACTTAATAAGTCAGTCGAATAACCTACTGGTAGACCAAATAAACCTACACCAATCATAGGCGTACATATACGAGATAGGTACAAGTTCCATACTTCCTCCTCAGACTTGCGATGTGCAGACCTATACCATGTCAGCAGGCGAGAGCAGGAACGAAAACGTGAAAGCATCAATCTCGTAATTCAAAAAACTATAAGGACGGGAGGATAAGTGAGAATCAGTAGTAGTAACACCCTCCATCCATACAGAATTTGGTGACCTAGGTGCAGAATCTTATGATCGGCCGACCCAACGAGCGTGGGTCAAATAGGACTTTCGGTTCCAAACAACCCTTGGAGAAAATACGAAAGAAAATCAATACGTCAATTTTCCTAAATTTGATGATCAGGTCAATTTCAAAAACCATGGACTACTTACTACTCTAGTAATTGAAACTACTCGGATCAAAAAGATCTTTAATTGAAACTACGGGGACTAATATTGTAACCTGCCCCTTCTACACGTCAGCTGATATCTTCTTTTTTGTTATATATATATATATATATATATATTTGGTTTTTTTATTTAAGAAGAAAGATCGAGAAGTTGATGGGCTCTTGTGGCTCAGATTGAAAATGAGATATGACACGTGGCATTGATGCTTTTATCTCGCTCTTTAAGTGCGTATTTACCACCTTACGCGCTTGTCTTGCACCTGAAACCACGCGCTCGTCCTCCCATTTTATCCTCTCCTTTGACTAGAGCATTAAAACATCACATTAGCTAGCAATTTTCGGCTAAAATAGCTTAAATATGCTTGTTTTTTTTTATTTTACGCATGCTTTGTTCAATTTTTTTTATGTATTAAATTATATATTTTTTATATTAGCTATATTTTAACTCTTTTATAATATTATTTTTTTATTTCTAATAGTAATCAATGTAAACATTAAAAATTAATGTTGATAAGTACTATATTGTTCTACAATAATATACATGATATTAATGCATAGTAAAAAAATAATATTTAATTAAAATCATCAAATTGTTTAATTACAGAGAAGTGAAACTTTGATTTTATTCGTTTTGAAAATATTTTATTATATTTTAGTAGATAGAGAAATAAGTAATTTGAGATGAGAAATAATAGGAGAAGGAAAAAAAAAGGAAAAGAAAAAATGCTAAGAGCACTCACATCATTTTTGCTATTTAGATTGGTTAAAATAGCTCAAAAATAATCATTTTTTTTATTTTAGTCAGTCACATTTTAACTATACCATGTATTAAATTAGTTATTTTACACCATAGCTATAATTTAATTATTATTTTTTAATACTTCTATATTAATTATCTCTATTAAATACTTAGTTGAATGCTGATAAAATATTTTATAAAAATCACATACAAGAAATTCAAGCATAAATAATAGAATAATATATAATTAATACTAAAATAGCTAAAGAAGAGGATTTAGCTATTACGACGTGAATGCTCTTAGTCACTCACAATTTAATCGTGAAATTTTTGGTTAGTTCGGTTTCTGCTTTTAAATTTTTAATTAAAAAAATTAGATGCACTAGCTTAAAATTTCGAATTTATTTAAACCAAAGTAATAAATAATCTCGATTTAAAAATTAAGTAATTAAATATTGTTCAATTTTTATGTTCACAAGCTGAAAAGTTTGAGATTATAAACCGCAATTGAACAAGTCATTTGTTAATTCTCTTTACTTCTTTTGGTGGTAGAGTGAAAACCATCTTAAATTTCACAAATGACTCGCAAAATTACCAATATCAGCTAACTAGCACCTATTTTTTAGATTTAACTTTTTAAATTATATAATTATACATATGAGTAAAATACTTTCTTCAAAATATGAAGATCTTTATCTAATTTTTTCAATTTTTAGCTTCAAGATTAATAAAACAATGCAAGAAAGAGCGAAAGTATGATTTTTTTCCATATAAATCAAACTTGTATTGTTGGAAAAAAAAAGTGTAATTTTAGATATGTCAGGAGCATTTTGTGATACTCTTAAATCCCCAAGGTTCAAAGTGTAATTTATAGTTTTCTTTTCGTTTAGGCCAAGTTTTAGCAAGTAGTATTTCTCAATTAAAGTTATTATTCAAAACCTTTCATGAATTTTACATAATATTTTATTTTGTTATATTTAGCGTATTCCAATTTATTGGGATTTTCAAGACTTTTATAATGACAAATTTTAACATTCAACCGTCTGTATTCGGATGATCTTCTATTTTTAAAATGTATCAATTAATTGAATAAAAAAGGTGGATAATATTTTGTTCTGTGCCTTAATTTGAACACTCAATTTTGTTCACACGTAAAAATAAGTAATTTTGTAATTCATCAATTTAATGGCAATATAACATTGTATTGCGTATCTTATATTTATTTTTTCATGCATCCTTTATTTTTATTTTTATATGCTGCATAATTATTATATACTAATTTATCACCATCTAATTCATTAATCGTTAAATCGTTTTTATCTAAATATAATTCTGATGTGGTGCATAATCTCAATAATGTATAGGAAAGCATGTAAAATAAAAGTATCATAGAATAAAATTATGCTTAGAAAATGTTTAGTATCACATTTTGATGTGTTCGTTTTTAGCCAAAAGTTTTGAGCTTTTAAACTATATAAATCTTGGCAAGGGTTAATATTACCATTTTACTTCGGAAAAATTAATAAAAATAATCATGATCTGATATCTTATCAATTTAATTCCAAAATTTTAACTTTTCTTATTTCGTTCCTCAAATTTTAATAATTAACCAAATAAATTCATTAAAATTGTATGATGCTATGACTTTGTGTGAAAGGAAAAATGAGGAAGAAAGAGAAATTATTAGAAAAATTTATGCACTTAAATATTTTTTTCTATATATTTATGTTAGATAGGTATACACATATATGTGAATAAAAATAGATAACATGATTTTAATTTATAATTAGTAGTGTAATATGATAAATTAATCAATCAATAGTAAGTATATGCCGAGAGACACACAATTTTTTCTTATTTATTTTATGTATATATAATTAGTTGGTTAGATAATTAACTAAGAAAAGCTCAGCAGACAAACCTAATATAATTTCTTTTCCTAATGTGTAAAAGACTAAGAAAATTAAATTATTCAAATTCATAAAATTGGAATTGATAATTTATATTTTATTAAGTAACTAGACTCCACTGTAGCATCTATTATATGGAAAATTTTATGTCCTTATATTGTATTCTTGAAAGACAAATGTAAAATGGTCTAAAATATGCAAAAATAACCTATTTAATGGGTTATTGAAGCTTAAGAGCATTCACACCAATCTTACTCATTTAATTTTTATATTTCATTTTTTATAAATCTATTTCTATTGCTAGAAATTTATGTTTTAAAAATCACTCAGATTAGCCTTTCAAAAAATTTTGTGAAAAATTACGAGAATAATTATATATTTTGCAATAAAATAAAAAATATATATACTAAAAAGGAAAAATGTACTCATGAGAAAATATCCCATGATGCAGATCATTACAAAGCTATAATATAATTTTTTTTCCTAGGATTGAGGCTGAATTTTACTGCGTGCTTGATTTTTTTCACTATTTTTTTTAATTGAGTTTTAGTAGCTAGACTTTGCATTGGTTGTTATGGATTTTTTGAATTGGCTTATGATGTATTAGTTAATGTGTCGTCTTGTGGGTGTTTTTTTTAATTAAGATACTGGTTTCTCTTTCAATACAGTGTTAAATGAAATTACTTGATTAAATGGAATTAATGATTACTACCTTGTAAAAAAAATTATCTCAAAATTTAGCACAAGGGGTATTTCTCTCCCAGTTAATAGAATGGCATCAACCAATTGAAGTAGAACAAAAAATCAGTATGGAATTCGAGAATAGTGATGGGGCATGTTTAATGGAACATGATCAAACAATTGCTGAGGAACCAAAAACTGGTATGGAATTTGAGAATGATGATGGTGCATGTTCGGTGAATGAAAAAAATATGGAACAAAATCAAATAATTGGTGAAGAACCAAAAATTGGTATAGAATTGGTAAATGGTGATTGTGTTTATTGCAATTATGCACATAAGGTAGGCTTCAGTGTGAGAAAATGAAAAAACTCTGTAATTGTGAAAAGGAGAGGATTTTGTTGTTCTAGACAAGGAAAAAGAGTTGAAGATAATTGAGGCAAAAGTACTTGTCCCTGTCGTGCTGTTATAAGAATAGGATGTAAAGCAGAAATGAGTTATCTTCTTAAAAAAAATATAAAATTTAGAGTTGTTTCTTTTGTCAAAGAACACAATCATGATTTTGTGAAATCACCCACGAAGCATATGTTAAGGTCTAGAAGGAAAATCAGTTCTGCTTATAAAGCTCTAGGAAAAGATGCTGAAAAATCGATTTTTTTGTGTAAAGAGGCTGATAGATATGCAAAAGGGAGATGATGGGGCTATGATGGAATATATTCAAAGATGAAATCTAAGGATCCTTCTTTTTTTCCTCTTCTGTACAACTTGATGAAGACGATCTCATTACAAATATATTTTGGGCAGATTCTTGATCAATAGTTGATTATGGACACTTTGGAGATGTATTTGTTTTGATATGACTTAAGGAACAAATGGGTATGGTCGCCCATTTGTGCCAATTATAGGAGTTAATCATCGTGAACAAACCGTTATTTTAGATGGTGTTTTACTTTATGATGAATCTGAATGGTCTTTTATATGGGTTTTTGAGACTTTTCTTACTGCAATGTCAGATAAGCCTCCTAAGACAATATTAACCGATCAATCTCAGGCAATTGCAAATGCAATAGAATAGGTACTTCCGAACACAAATCATCGTTTATATGTGTGGCACATTTACCAAAATGTTGCAAAGCATCTAAGCCATTTTTTTCATGCTTCAAAAGACTTTGCAAAAGGTTTTAGCACTTGTATGTACGATTATGAAGACGAAGATGAATAGATGAGTGCATGGAGTAATATGCTTGAAAAATATGAATTAAGAGATAATGATTGGCTTAAGAGTATCTTTGAAGTGAAGGAAAAGTGGGCTATGATATGTGGTAGACATATGCTCACTTCAGATATGAAAAGCACACAACTTAGT
>MKEJ01015677.1:0-11164 GCA_001753735.1 Embelia ribes
AACCCGGTTAGCTCTGATATTAACCTATCGTGCTCCAAATTCTGGAAACTCGAGGACGTGATCATAAAAGAAGAAGAAATGTAAAATAAAGAGAACAAAGTAATATATATTGCCAAGAAAACCGAAAAGAAACAAAAATAATATACACCATTCCTTTCCATGAAACACATCATTTAACAAAATATAGCTTGATTTCATATACATCAAGATCGAGGAGCTACAACAATCTCATAACACTATATATACAATAAGTATCTAAATGAAAACTAAGCGTGTATTCATGTGCGATCAAGTTAAGTTCTTAAAAAGAAATATAGTACATACGAGGTCCGAATATATTTATTGCCATCCACATATTAGCCTCAACAAAACTATAACAAAAGATAATAAGTCTCGGACAATCTACGAATGTCTGCCATACTCCAATTGCACCTTTGCAGCTACAATTCAATTTTAGACAAGTACAAAAATAGAAAAATGTACGGTCAGATCATTCATAAAACGATAAATGTAAGTTTAAGTAATATGTTTAAAGTATGCACATGTTATGCATTGCCAATGCCACCAAGTTTACCAATATTCCGAATTTCGTTTACCAAAACCAATAAGTTCCGATTTCCATATAACCGATTTCCTATTCCCCAAAAGTTTCCAATTCCTGAATTCCGAAGTTCCGAATATTGAATACTGAATACCAATGACCGAATTTGCTCACTCGGAGCCCAAAAGTAATTCTCGACCAAAACTGACTCGAGAAAAGTTGGGTCTAGCGTCTTTATCTGAATGGGCCTGATATCCTAATTTTCGTTTGAAACAATACTGTGGTGCATGTGCCACGATTTATAGGCCCGACTTAGAGCTGTCGAGACGTTTATAAAATCCGAATTTTTGTTGGTAAAAGTTGACACTAGCCCTGAAAAGAAATAGAAAAGATTCAATCGGCACCCCAAATATACGTCCTTTCTATTTAAGAAAAAGCCACATTTTGTTTCGACATATCAATGCAAAATGTATCCGTTTCGATTCCGAATACAAATTACAAATAAGAATATCCGAATGATAATTATGATGCCAATAACATAAGCATTAATATGAATGAAAATGTTCCGAATGTAGTCCATAATTTATCAAATCTGAATGCAAGAATACCATATAATTCCGAAACCTACCAATACGAATATAAAGCAAGTTTTTTAACCATAAAAGCCGAAAACATAACTTTGATAAGTCACACGTTCACATATGCACGAACGCTCATATTTATATTCTTACTATTAATCTGCCGTTCTTTAAAAGCTATCGAATGAAGTCCCGAAGCCTCCCTAGTAAAACCCCTAAAATAACCTTGAATTCACCTTTCAAGTTGATCTAGGCGCGCACTCCGAATTGTCTTTAACCTAGATATGAGATGATTCTAACGTAGTAAAGAACAAGACTAATTTATTTTCTCATGCAAGCAAGGCACGGAAACCAAGGAACATCAAACGAACGATATAGAAAACGAGACTTATCTCCAAATGTAGGCATCGTATCAAGGAATCTGAATATCTACTTTATTTCAAGATCCGAACATGTTTACTAGATGAAACGAGGATGAAAAGAATTGACTGTTTAGATCTCCACCACACACTCTCTCTCAGTTAGTAAGTGTTTAATTACATAAAATGAGAATTAGAGGAATTTTTATCGATATAATATTACAGAACTACAATGGGCTCCGTATATAAATAACCCAATAAGATAAAAATAGAAACGTAATCAAATCAAATAAAATCATAATCTAAATTAATTACAACCTTGCTATTTTCTTATTCCTAAAGTTAACAATAATTATATAGCTTAATCTATCAATACTTTTTGTTTTCTTCATACTCCCTTCAACATATATATTCTTCAATCTTCCTCTCAAGATGAGCATGCAGTGACATCAGAATGTCATCTTGCGAATAAAACAATAACAATCACGAGTTGCAAATTCGATGCTCTCCTTACATTATAAAAGTCTCTCGTTTTGATAGATAGATAAATAGGCAATAGATAGATAATAGAATAAGAAGAAATAGGTAGGTAGGTAGGCAGACAGACAGGCAGCAGCAGTAGTAGTAGAAGAATGAAAAGAATTATACCCTCTTAAATTTCTAAATTCAATAATAAGAAAAAAAAGCAGACAATTTGGGATTTTCTTTATTGACAGCCAATTTGTCTTCACCTTTAATTTTGGGCCAAATTGGGGTCTCGTCCGCTTAAATTAAAAATAAAAGTAGTTTGATGGAGAAAATAAAAATAGAAATAAATTAACTCAATTAACGGACTCTATGAAATTTTAGAGAGGACAATTTGCAATATAATGGTATAATATCATCTAAATATAGACTCGATTGATGGTGGAAGATAATAGAAATATGGCAGAGGGTTATTTTATTATGCGGAAGCTCTATGAAAAAAAATAAATAAATAGGTAGGGTGGGTTGTCAGTTGCAACCAGTCCATATGGCGGTACGTGCAACCGACGATCGCTAGGGGGTGGTTTTAGGGTTTCAGGTCACAAATATCGTAGGGTTTGGTACCATGTTAAATTATATAAAAAGAGAATTAGAGAAATTTTTATTAGTAAAATATTGCATAATTACAATGAGCTCCTTATATAGATAATCCCAAAAGATAAAGATGGAAACGAAATCAAATCAAATCAAATAAAATCAATCTAATAATATTCTTAACAGTAAGAAAATGTTGAAGTGACTTAAAGTGAAAGGATCCACAAGGCTAAAACTCGTAAAATACTTTTTCCTACGCTGGTATGTCCGGTGACCTAGAGTCGACAGTCCGCCGGTTGTCCGCCATCGGACACCCTCCGGACACTCTTGTCTCACAACCACTAATGTTGACTTAATCAACCCAACTTTTTATATAAACATTATAATAACCATATGCTTAATACATGCAAACTATATATATATTCAATAATTACACATTAACTATATGATTGAAATGTAACCAAATAAGTTTCAATTGAACCAACTCCATTAACCAATAATGCAACCAAATGAAACCGGTAATTCAAATGCTACTAGATGCAATCCACTTGCAACCAATGATGACAATCTTAATTCCATTCCTTTTGAACCAAATGTGTTAAGTGCAACCTTAAGCACTTAGCCAATTTAAACCCATAAATCCAAAGTTTAATCGAATAATATCATTAATCTTATTAACAATATCATTCATTAAACAAAAAATTTTCTTGGAATTTCTGGGACACTGCAAAATCTTACCAATTGAAGTCCCCTTTCAAGTTCTCTTGCGGGGTTATAATACGGATATTTAACTTCTGCATTGCTCATTTTTTCCTCGGCATTAAAGTTTAAGATTATGAAAGTTCTATACTAGGTGCCGGGACCATCTAACTTGGTACATAAGTATGCAGTTTCAATGCTAATGAATTGGTTTTACGGGTAAATCTATCTTCAATTTCATGAGCATTTTATTTGGTATATCCATGCAAATTCACGAAGTGATTTCTTTTATGTCTTTTAATAAATTTCCCTAATCAGCTTCATATGGATTTCATTGAGATTTGATACAAAAAAATGAAAAAAAAAATTGTTTTCCATTTGTTACCCATCCTTGTTAAATGACTAACCATCCAAGTAAAAAGAGCAATAACATTTGTAGATTGTAACTGTGGCTAAAAAAGTTGAAACAATGGATATATATATATATATGCACACGATAGATTGATGCCCAATGTCTGTTGCAACCTGCAGGGATGCACTTATGTGGTGGAGTCTTTTCGACAGTACTTGGTGAACCGGGGGAAGGTTATTTTCTTGCTGGTCGAGTCCATTGGTGAGTTTGTGAACTAATATCAGCTTTCACCTAGCTTTCTTTGCTTCTTTTTCCTCATTTATTCTTGCTTTCAGATGTCTATCTTTTGGGAACGGTGATGTTGGTGTTTGGCATGGGTCTTTACGAGCTTTTCATCAGTAATCTTGATATTGCAAAGCTACAATCGAAAGAAAATATTCAATACAGATCAAATCTTTTTGGGTTATTCACTCTCCAGGTAACAATTTTTTTCTACAATAGTCATTTCATTGATATTGCTGCAATTCGATATATAGACCCCACGAGGGTTCTTTCAGCAGGTAAAGAGCTCCCATTCTCGCTGAACGCCTCTGTTGTTGCCAAACATGATAGACATCTACTTATTTATTGCACTTTTGTTAGTTTTAATTAGTAATCTAACCTTAGCTCTTTTCCAGCCGAACTCATATTCCCTTTTTGTATAAACGGTTAATTTGAGCTTCCGGGTAAATAAAATTCGTTTTATTGTAATTTGTTTATTTAAAAATGAGTTCATTACGTTAGTAGTTGTACTCTGAATTCATTTTGGCGCTCTAATTTTAACTTTGGACTCTAATTTATGAAATCATACAAATGAGTCAAATCCACTTAAAATATTTGAACTTTTGTGGCAGCTAAGAGCACTTGCATCAGATTACCTAAAAGGTTTTTTCTCTAATTTAGGTAACGAAAACTAAATAATCACTTTTTTCCCTCCACATCAGATTACGTAAATATGTCATGTCATTACTTAAAATGGAAAATGGCTAATATGATTATCCAAATCTAGGTAAGCATTATTAATTCATTAAACATACAAAATAATATTCTCTCTCTACTCTTGGATTACTTATTATAATCATTAAAATATAATATTTATTTATTATTATTACTATGAATATAAAATGTAAATAATTAAATGATAGTAAATTTATAGAATATCTTTTCTGTGTCAAATTTCTTTATCTCATATCATCAAAGTCTTAAAAATCCAAACAAATTAGGGTAGACTAAATGAAATAAAATAAAAAATCGCTTCGGGTCGTTAACGTGAATTTTTAGACGCTTATCATTCCGATCAAAAGCCATTTGCTCATCCAACATTGTAATACGTGTGTCATTTTGTACCACTTGTATACATGTAGTTGGAGGTCTACCTCTTCTTTTCTGTTTCCACTCCAACACTATCACATTTTCAAACTGGTGAACTCATAAGTCTTCTTCTTATATGCCCAAATCATTTTAAACGACTCTCTAATCTTTTCTTCAATTGATGCTCATCTAACCTCATTTTGTCTTTCTTTAATTGACACCTATCTAACCTAACACGAATATCCAATTCTGTCTTTCCTAGTTTTTCCATACAACTACCTCAACATACGCATCTCTACCATATTGGTCTTGTGTTCATCTTGTTTTTTAGTAGTCCATCACTCACTTTAATACAACAAAGCTGGACATACCGCGGTCTTATAAAATTTTCTTTTTAACTGTAAAGGCATATTGCGACCACATAAAACTCCGATTTATTTCCCCACTTCATCCACCCTATTTGAGCTTTGTGGTTGACATCTCTTTCTATTCCATTGTTACTTTGCTGAACTAATCCTAGATTAACTACAATCGGTTCTACCATACGTCGTCCATTGAAACCCATTAAGCCTAAAACTGTGATATTCTAAATTTTAATTTCATATTTACAATTAATTATTGAATCCAAATTAGAATTTTGGGTATAATAATATTTAATATATATAGGTAATGAATAAGACTAGGATTTATATTATGTAATTGAAAATAAATATTTATTATCAAAAGTATACAATATCAAATTTATAGATTTGGTAGTTAAAACTAATTATGATAATAAATATAAATTGAATATAATAAGAAAATATAAATAAAATTTAAAGCTTAATTTTTTTATTTTTAAATATAAGAAAAGTATATAAATCATATAAAATTTTTAAATTTAAATATAAATAAAAAATTAAAAATTAACAATGAATAATGAGATATATAATAATATCTTTTATGAATGAAAATATTATCATCTAATAATATGTATTCGTATATATCAAATTTTAAATAAAGAATCGTGAAACATAAAGAAAATAATAGTATAACATGATGGATTATCTGATGCAGAGTGTAATAAATAGAAATTATGTAAAATAAAGATAGAAGCATTTGGTTATGTATTTTAAAAAATCTGTTAAAATAATTTGATGCAAATGCAAGTCAAAGTCACAAATCGTCACTCTATTGCGGATAAACTGTAAATCTTAAAAACTTGGACAAGAAGGTTATGAAAGGGCTAAAATCCTTTTTCAAATCTTGCTAAATGGCCCGATTGATAGATTTTCTACACTATACGAGCACTCGATGCGGCTAAACTATTGGGAAAAAATGAACCAAATCCCTCATTATCGGAACCTTAGAGTGTGGTTTACCAAAAAGTCTTTTCATACTTCTGACCCTCTCTTGTGAGTTTACTTGTTCTGACTAGCAAGTGCATGAAAGCAACATACATAATCTTTTTCTATTTCATAACTCGTTTTTTACTTGTTGAATATTTAGGAGCGGCCGAAATGGTTAGAAATTAGGTCAGTGAATGAGCTGAAAACGAAACTTGGGCATGTGATAGTGATGCTGCTTCTTATTGGGTTGTTGGACAAGAGCAAGAAGGCGGCTATACACACACCTGTAGATCTGCTTTGCTTTTCAGCTTCTGTACTTCTTTCTTCTGGCTGCCTCTATCTTCTATCAAAGCTCAATGGCTCAGAGTAATTGAATGGATTCTGCTGGTTTAATCTTGAGTAAATTATCTGCACAAGACAATTTGGTGACTAGTTACTAGATATGTATTGTATGTGTGTGCTGCTTTGTACATCATACTTGTCACTTTAGTGCGTATTGATGATAAAGGTGCATATGTGTTTTGCAGTTAAAATGTGGTTGTTTTCATTCCATTGCGTGCGCCTCGCCTCGCATCTGTATTGTAAACTTTGTTGCAGTTTGGTCATTGTCCGGGAAGACTATTGGTTTTATGGAAAAGATAGGAATGGTACAAGGAGGTTTAACGTGGGTAGAGGATAACAGTGGTTACAATTTCTTTAAAAGATTCTCAAACAAGTGACATTGTGGGTTTTGAAATCTTTATTTTTCGAGGCTAAATAAATGGTGACTGCGATAACGGGGTGGATATCCAAAAAACACCTGGAATTCCTCGGGCTAAAAATTAAAGACGTTTGACAGGGATGTTTGTGCAAATCACAAATATCCAAAAATGCATAAATATTTATTATCGGTTGCTTTTTGTAAAGATGTTCACATGGAGAAGGGTTTTTCTAGATTTTGTGGTTTCCTATAAATGAGATTCAAAAGGAAACTATGAGCCACATCGACCCTCGATGTTCATGTTCAGCAACACCGTTTTATTTGCTGTGCACTTACACAGGTTCTTGTTGAATGTCGTGTTCGTGTAAAATCTAATGAATATGACCTGGCAAAAAATCTTTGGGCATTATTTGGAATTTAATTGATTTAAAAACATATAAATAGAAAAAAACTTGAGAATTGCATCCGACTTGTGATGATGAAAATAAACTCAAGTAGTTATTTGTGCAATCGTGTACAATCGTTGGAAAATTTTGGGTGCCAGACGTAAAGGGTGTGGTACCCTTGATTGGAAAATTTCGCGTGCCAGACGTAAAGGGTGTGGTACCCTCCCCAAATCTATCAATAAAAATGGGAAGAAAATGAAAAATTTATTCAATACTAAATGAAATGTTATATTTTTCCCATGACATGCATGCATGGTCATAAATTTATTGAAAGAAAATAAGCTAGGTATGGTATCAAGGGCGGTATGACCTAATCTAGTTGGAATAGGGTCATTTTTTCACGCCCCAAATTCCCATAGGATGTGAACTGAAAGAAAAAAAAAACTAATGACATATCTGCCATAACCAAAACCAAACTACAACCTGACATTCTGCCATAATATATGCATCATATATATCTAACACTACAACTGTCCATATCAACATAGATATATTATACATAATCTAGAAAGCAACATACCATGCTGTGAATACATAATTTCATCAAGCTACATGCTCGTACAAAAAAATAAAAATAAAACTCTGAACACCACTAACTTGAAACCAGCTTCACTCTAACATTGATCCCCAACAAGTTTGCACCACCCTCTGATTTTACAAAACTGAGTAAGTCCATTTACAAAAGAAAAGAAAAATGTATGGGTCAGACTCTAAATCAAACGATAAATGGGAATCTATAATATATATAATACATGTATGTACATGCAATGCACCAAAAGCCCCAATGTTCCCATTTCCAGTCTATACTCTTTTTCAATAACAGTTATACTCAGGTATGTTCACGACATGCAGTAAAACCTAAAAATTCTCCCGAAACATGCAACTATGATGCTGACATATCTCCTATATCAGTACTACGAATAATACAATATCTGAATATAATAAATGCTAAAGTACATCGGGTATTGAAGTATACCAACTATCACTAGATCTTAGAGTACCAAATATCAAATGGCCGAAAATAGAATCACGAAGACATCTCATGCCTTCGACTAAGAGTGCAACAAATCCCGATTTTCCGAATCATGAATCATGAAGGCATCTTATGCCTCTAACCACGAATGGGGCTTTCAGCTCAGGGCATCTTTTGCCCTCTTCGAACAATTGAAATACTGAACATCATAACATATAGGCTTATCGAGCCTCCAACAACGTATCTCATCGTATAGGATAATCGAGCCTCCAATAACGCATCTCATCGTATAGGCTAATTAAGCCTCCAACAACGCATAGGGCACTCGGCCAGGGCAACTCATGCCCTTTCTACAAATAACGAAATATGTATCTCGAAGACAATTCATACCTCCATAAATATATCGAAGGTAACTTATGCTCTCCGAAATAAGGTCTTGACTCAGAGTTGAAAAGTGCTCGCCCCGAAGGGGATATGTACACCGATTACAGCAACTGACTCAGAGGTGTCAGATGCTTGTCTCGAAGGGTATATGTCCATTAAATACTGAAATTTAATTCAGAGCTATCTGGCGCTCACCTCGAATGGTATATATCAACCAAATCCACATAGTATGCACTCTTGTTGCTTGACTATAAATATACTTGTGATATGAATATTCTTTTACTCTTTAAAATCATGTATGAAAACTCCCTGAGTTAATCATACTGTTTTTAATCAAAACATCATTTCTTTTTCCAAAAAATATATTCCAAACTCTTTAAACTTTGAAAATAACTATTTTCAATACCAAAATGTATGTTTTCCTGAAACGCTCAAAATCATAATTTTTCTTAAAACTGTAACATATACAAACCAATATAATACTCATCGAGTATGTATGTATATATATATACTTGAATTGCCACGGCTCCGATGCGAAGGCCAAGAGTATGCCAATGATGCCACGGAATGCTAACAATGCCACAGGATGCCAACAACGCCACAAAATGCCAACAACGCCACAAAATGCCAACTACACCACAGAACGCCAACAACGCAACAGAATACCAATAACGTCACAGAATGCCAACAACAATGCCAAAAATGCCACAGAACACTACCAACAACGACAATAACACCACAGAACATTAGCAATGCCATCAATGCCATAGAAATCAATAACACCAACAAATATATAAATATGAACTACAAAAGTAGTAAACAACAACTATAGTACGTAACACCTGCTCCGAATACCACTAATGTATATAGACATATTAGAATCTACTACTATGCCTTGGCTAATTATATTCTCAGCATTTATTCTCAAACACATGCAACTAATCCCAACATATAAGTATGCTACTTATTTTTGCGAAAACATGTCTTACTCTAAAGACAATACAACCTAACCAAATCTATGGCAAGCCAAAAATGTTAATATACTAACGAAGATTCCAAAATATATTGAGGTCATGAATATACCCATACCTCGAATGTCTCCAATGCGTTATTGGAACGCTTCTTCTGCGAATCTCGAAATGCCTTGTCTAAAATTCTCGAAACGCCTCTTCTTGCGCCATCGAAATAACCGAGCTCCGCCACTCAAATGACTATACTTCTATACATAAAAATGGTCCACGACACGTAAGGAATGTATTTCTTATTTTTATTTAATTTTTCACTATTGGCACACAAAATGAGAAAACATCAATGAAACAACAAAAAGTATACCAAAACATAGCTATTGCAATACAGAGTAGGAAATTTATAGGATTCAAGCCCAGACGACCAACTAAGCACGATGAAATTGGGGTAAAATTGAAATGGCAATCCCTCCCGATTTGATCTATCAATACGTCCTAGATCATATCGAACATATACAAGAAAATGATCTATGAGGCATAATGAACACATTCATCAACTTTATTTCAATGAAACAACTCAACATATAAATTGAGAAAAAAATAAACGAAGGAAATAGATCAAGAAACTTACGTCAAAATGTTCCTTGCGCGACTTAGGCTCCGAATATGTATTTATTTTTTGCAGATGAGGGCCCGAGCTTGTTGAAACTCAAGCTCCCCCTTCTCTCTTTTTCCTTTCTCCTCCATTAGTTTTTTGTGTAAGTGTATATATAAGTGTGAATGTATGTAACATATATATAAATAAAATAAAAATAGTGGACCCCATTTCTACTGCAACTTTTCTGGCGCTATCCTTACACTTCGGGCCATATTTTGACTACCATATGCTTCTAATTGGCTTTATGTCAAAACTTAAAAATTGTAGATAATCAAAATTTCCTTTCATTGGTATTTTTATAGGCCCTTATCAGATTTACGGTTTGAGAGACATGATCAAAATATGAAATTGGTGTCATAACATTAGCTGACACATTTTCTTGAATCCATCAAGCAACTTTTTGACCCTTCTCCGCATCGAATTAAATATGTCTCAAAACATGAAAGTCGTAGATAAATGAAATAGCATTACAAGCTATAAGTCTCAATCGAAGTTACGGTTGACAAGATATTGCCCCAAAACCAAACTATTGTCACAAATACAACTTACATTTATCCGTGTTCAATCATTTCCTGTGGCCAAACTACGATCACGAAAAATTGTGCACTATAAGGCCCCAAAATTTTCAACAACACTGTAGCAACATTGTTGCATCTTTATACAGTATTGAACAGTGATTTTATGAGATAAATTTGACATCAGTAGGTCTACAGCATGTAATGACCTAATTTTGAGACGGTATTGGCATAATTAAACTATATCATTAAAATTA
>MKEJ01015679.1:0-10388 GCA_001753735.1 Embelia ribes
AATTAAATGATACGGCTGAAAAAGAACCAACATCGCCTCTTTGTTGACTCAATGTATGAGTACAACATACTGAGGTTTAATTTACATCGTAAATCTATTGTACAGTACTGTTACAGCAGTGCAACAGTGTTGGTGAAAAATTGAGGCCTTATAGCCACCAAATGAGTGGATAAATAGGCCCATGAGAGCTGTTAGGGATCACAAAACTCTCGGGACAATGAGACAACATGTGGCCTTTATTGTTGCAACTGTGACAAAAGGCCTGAGAACAAACTTCCTTAACATGCCCCTCTGTGCCACAAAGACGATACTACAAAGGTAAGGAACAATCAGGAGACATGTTGCCTTGTTGGCCATAAGTATAATACTCTGGGCCCATAATCATATACCCCAAAGATGTAGACTGAGCCGAAGAAGACCACCCCAGAGAAGATGAAAAAAAGGCCTCCTGAAACCTTTTCCTATCACCATGACCTCGAGAACCCAAATTGCCACCACAGTTACAACCTCCAACACGACCACGCTTATTACCTAAACTAGTCCCCAAATTGTAAACTAAAGAACCCGATGATTGACCCGATGGCCTTAAAGGACGAGAACCCTCAAGTTATTGCCTAGTGATTATGCCCGCTTCAACTTTCAAGGGCGCACTCATGCAACATTTATAAGTCTCATATAAACATATAGTAACTGGAATATGAATAGAAGGGAGCAAACCTTTCTCAAACTCGACAATGAAGCTTTAATAAAAAGCTCCAGTACATATCTCGAGAGACTCGTAAAACCCCATTGGTTTTGTTGAACTGTCATGTTCTTCTGAACAAGGTTTGTAAAGTCCTCCAATTTTCATTCTTGAAGTATATCGGGACAGAATTCCTCCAAAAACTGCTTCGGAAATGCTGCCCAAGTAATACTATCTTGACCATAGACTTCTTATTGGCTTTTCCACTATTTTCCGGGTTCACCCCGCAAGTAGAATGGTGCCGTTGCCATTTTGAGATCTTCATCTTATATTTGGAGTGATTTGAAGATTTTCTCTACTCCCATCAACTATTACTCAACCTCTATCAGCTCGACATCAACTTTAAAGATGGGAGGGTCTATCATTTAGAAATGCCGTTGAGCTACCTAGGCCCGAGTATCGTCATTCCCTACCGAGCTCCATACCATATGATTAAAGCCTACTTTCAAGGCCCTAAACATATTAGAGGACTCTGCAAATTGGGGTCGTCCCACATTCCCCACTTCTAGTGGTGGTTGAGTACGTGGCGGATCACGAAGTTGAGGTTTATGAGCCTCCTATTTGCTCTCCTCAATGTTCTCCTTTATAATGTCCTCAAGTGGCGAATTGTTCTTTGCTTTCCTCATCTCAACCTCGATCTCCTCCCATAACTGAGCATGCATGCGCATTTGTTGTGCCTCTTCCTCAATAGGTCCTCCTGCTCGGCCTCACCTTCCATGAGCTTCCCTACCTCCTTTAAGTCCACCATCGTGATTACTACTATCTCGTTCCATTACGAACTTCACATTACAAACAAATGAAGAAATGAAATCATTAGCCACAAGATTACATGATAGCATTAACTCGACACTATCATGCATTAAACATTCAAGTAAGTATTACGAAAACAAATGCACATTCCACTCTCGTCCCGACAACTAATCATATCCACAAGCCACCTAGGTTTACATAACCCCATTAGCTCTAATACCAACCTGTCACACCCTGAATTCGGTCAACCTGGGGATGTGAGCTTATAAAAAGAGAAAAGGAAAAGAAAAGAGAATAGAATAATATAGTAACAATAACCGAAAAGAAACCAAAGATACATCTACACCAATACTTGCCACAAAACATATAACAAAGCTTGATTATATATACATCTAGTCCTATAGCTATAGCGATCTATAAAGCCAATATATACAATAGTAGCTATAAGAAAGCAAATGCGTGTGCATACGGGATCAAGCTAAGTGCTCATAACCAAAATAAAAGAAAAGTTCTACATAAGAAGCCCAAATACAAATAATACATTCCCTTCATAATGGCTTCGACAAAATATAACCAAAAGAAGCTATGCATCTAGAATGTCTAAGATTGTCCACCGAAGTCCGGATGGGCCTCCGCACCTATAAAACAGTTATGCCAAATATACGAAATAAATAATATATGGTCAGATCATTAGTAACACGATAAATGTGAGATTAAGTGCTATGTGTTATGTATGCACCGAAAAACCAATAGACAAATAGTTCTAATTCCGCAAACCAATTTCCAACTCCGCATACCGAAGTTCTAAATTCTGCAAACCAATAGCTAAATGGTCACTCGGAGCACGAATGTAAATCTCGACCAATGACTTAATAAAAATTGGGACTAGCTTCTTTTTTTGCTGGGCTTGTTGTCCTATTTCTTTATGAAACAGCACTATGGTGCATGTGCCTCGATTCATAGGCTCGACTTAGAGCTGTCGAGACGCTCATAAAATCTACATTTTTGTTGGTAAAAGTTGACATTTGCCCCAAAAAAAAATATAAAAGACTCCACCAAAATCCAGAATACACGTCCTTTCTATTTAGAAAATGTCATATTTTAATTCCGAATAACCATGCCAAATGTATGAATTTCATAACCAAATGATAATTGTTCATGAACATGCTAGAATGATAATCATTATGCCAATGATATAAACACGAATATATGTGAACATGCTTCCAATGTAGGCCTTGATTTATAAAATCCAAAAATGTGAATATGCCATAAATATACCAAATCAAACCAATAAAAGTATAAAAGACAATAACAAGCCCATAAAACCAAATCCAAACCATTGACATGTCATACATGTCCACATATACAGAAGCACTCATATTTATGTTATTACTATTAATTCGCCATATCTTAAAAATAATAATGTGTAGTCCCGAATGCCTCCTAAGATAAACTCCAAATTACCCTCGATAGAAACCCTCTGAAATGATCTAGATGCGGATCTCGGATCATCTAGAACCTAGCCATAAAAATGATCCTAACCTACTAATTTGTTTCTACATGCACTAAAGGAATAGAAATCGAGGCTTAACCCACTAAGAGCCTAGTGGTTAGAACTCAACCTCACAAATAGGAGGTTATGGGTTTGAATCCTCCCTCCCCTTGAACCTTCCAAAAAAAAAAAGAGGAATAGAAACCGAGGTAAGATCAATGAGAAGAATAGAAGATAAAACTTACGTCAAAACGAAACTTTATCAATGAAGACTCTGAATATCGACTTTTTATCGCCACCCGATAACTTTGACTAGATGAAACGAAGATGAGAAGATGGAATCCCCAAATCACCCTCACATCCCCTCTCTTTCTCTCTTTCTAAGTGTGAATGTCTGATAGGTGTAATGTGACAAAGTATAAAGTATTTTATGTAACCAAGAGATAAGTCAAAGGCTCATAAAATACTTTTTTCCACACTAAGGCATCTGTCGGTTCCTGTGTCAATTTGTCCAACCCTTGTCCGCCGGTGAGTAACCGTCGAAAAGCCTACAGACATAGGATAACACTTAGCCAATTTTCAAAACTTGGCTCAAGCTTGTGATTTTGTTGCTTTGTCTGGCCATTATATCCGACAGTCAGACATCCCATCTTCAACATACAAATGTTGACTTACAATACTCCACTTTATACATATAAACTTATATCTATACATTCCATAATTCAAACCATAACTTATAATGCAATTAGTATGCAATGAAACCAAATTATACACCAAGTATGATAATTAATGCCAAATAAATCCAATTATAACCGAATGAACCCCAATATAACTAAATGCACTACATGCCACCAATGAAACTAATATGAATCCAATGAAACCAATATGAATCCAACTATTCCAATTTTAACAAATAATACTATTAAACTCATTAACTATATTATTTGTTAAACAAAAAACTATCTAAGAATTTCCGAAACATTACATTAGTCCTTAACAAAATTTTCTAAAACTTCACAATTTTTAGAAATCAAGATAACATGCTTTCAATTCATTTTAACCGTTATTCAATCTGGAAAGGAATTGGTCCTTCCATGACTTACTACCATCGTCCTCAACCACCAAAATTTACGCATAAAAGAAAGTCATTTAAAAGAAATCGAGAATACAATATTGAGTTTGTTAGGTTGAAACTTTTAAATGCATAAGCCAACTTATTTCTAACTAACAAAAAAAACTAGATGCCTCAAATCGTTCAATTTATTTAGGTTAAAATAACAAATAAATTCAACTTAAAAATTAAGTAGTCAAACGCAATACAACGTTAAGCAAAAAAATTGAAAAGACTGAGCTTACATTCTTCAACCAAACAAGCCCAATAAATAATATCCTTGATAACCCCGCTCCATACACTGAGAAGTAAACTTTTATCTTCCACACCAAGATATAAAACAATAAGACCGCAAAAATCTATGCCACTCCATCAAACAAGCCCCCAAAAATGAAAATCAAACCAAAATCTAGAAGAATCAGATTATGACGAACAGCACATTCCACGTTTCTCCGGAATTATCTGTCCTGGTCCAGGGACTAAAATCCTCTTCCCGGTCAAAGACACAGCGGGGTTATCATTTGCATGCTCTTCACTTGCAATGAGACTTTTCTTATTCACAATGTTGAAAATCTCAGTTAATACAGTCATAAATGAATCCTCGACGTTGATAGCTTCCAGTGCTGAGGTCTCCAAGAAAAACAATCCTTCTTTTTCGGCAAATTCCTTCGCATCCTCAGTGGGGACTGCTCTCTGGTCTTCGAGATCGGATTTGTTTCCGATTAGCATGATCACAATGTTTTTGTCGGCATGGGCACGTAATTCTTCTAGCCACCGGGGTATGTGGTCGAATGTCTGGCGTTTGGTCATGTCATATACCAACATTGCTCCAACTGCACCCCTGTAATACGCACTAGTAACTGCTCTATATCTGTTCCACATACCAAACGAGAGAAAATAGTCAGATGCTGTTAATGTTCCCAATATACATACCATTATCAAAATTTGTAGCAAACAAATTTACTGCCTGCAAGAAATGATGCTGTAACAGATAAATCTTCAAGTAGAAGTTCGTCATTATTGATAAATTTCATTCCAGTATAAGTTGTAAAAGGTAATCTTTAATTTTGGTTAATTAGCAAAGGCTGCAGCAATCAGGTGAGCCATAATCAAAGCAAGTTTGTTAATCTTATGTCGGTTAGAAAAATTAAGTGTGTATTCATGCGTGAAACCTACCAACCAAACATAGCTACAGTAAGTAATACTAATCATGAATAATATTCATAGGCTTCCATGGGGGTAAAGCGAACAGTTTCCGGATCCTAAATTGGAATATTGAGGAGATTTAATGGATTGGATCAGGATCGTAAGTTTGGATGGAAACGAATCAAAAAGCCGACAAGTAATCTACGAATGATAAAAAAAAATATGTAAGTAAATAGTCAGATGATCATTCTAGTGAATGCGTGCATCAATCAAAACATGGCTCTGGAACAATAGCGCACGATACTTGTATAGGAAATTCTCTCGTTAGAATCAATGTCAATAATATGTTCCCACTTGGGATATGATCATTGACTTGCAATAATTTCTATATTCTGTTTCGAGTAAGACACGGAGATGCTAAAAAGAGAAAAATGTGTTGCAAAGTAATTTACCAAAAACAAAGAGTAATCATAGAATAGAAGACGAAGAAAAGAAAGAGCATAATCATAATGCAGAATCCTAAACAGAAGACAACAGATACAGAGAAACATATTATATGATAAGACCTTCAATAGAGTAGAACAGAATAGAGAGAAGCAAAAAATCAAATATGCCACAGCAAATGATATGATGAAAACAGGAAGAACGACAGAAAATGGATAGAGAATACAATAAAAAGGCCAAAATCAGAAGCAATGAGTTGTCAACGAAAACAAAAGGAGATGAAGAAATGAAGAAGAAAATAAACAGAACCTGAATCTAAAAATGTACTCAATAATCCTTAAAAACTTACCACTCACAATCATGGGCACAAGAAAAAGAGACAAAAACAAAACCCTCTCACCGCCACCTTCAACCTACCACATTTTCTTATGTCCCATGCCAAAGACAAAAAAGTTTCATCAAAACAATAAAACATCATGACACGTAAAATTTAATACACAAGCGGTGTACATGCATGACACATAGGCATATTTGGTAGTTATTTAGTGCGCCCCAAATGCATATTGCACAATTGTCATGCATGTACAATACCACTTGTGTACCACTTCGTAAACTATCAGTGAATAGCAACTTAATTCAAATTTAAAAATGAAGTGGAAAGCAAATCTTTCACCAGCTAAAGAACATGCCACCTAATGATACGAAACCCAAACAAGGGACATACCAGTTAACACTAACAAGGTGGTCGAGGTAAATTTTTGAGAACTAGCACATTTAGGAAAAAGCAGCCACACTGTTGGCATGAACAAGTATTATACTTGATAACCAATTGTCCTCAAATATAATATATTAGAATAAGATCCACCTACGAAACATGCACCGAGATCTGGTATACACATACAGATTGCATAATAATGAGGCCAATGTAACATGTACAGAAATCAGGTGTCTTGCCTTACAGATACAGATGGCATAACAATGTGGCCAACAACTTAATACATTGGTTTGCACGCTATCTAGCGCTGGAAACCATGACAAAAATAAAACTCTAGTTACTTGAATCGGCAAAGGAAATAAAATTCAGTAAAAATTAACAAATTTCATATGACTGTCAACATCAGATCAACCGACCTAGATCAGATGATAGCATAGAAAAACATCCCGAAAAGGGGGCATAGATCATCAAGCACATGGTTAAAGAACTACTAGCATATGAAGACTAGCACAGAAACAACTTCCAGTAGAAATCAAAACAAATTCTGGATCTGATATCTACTGTTGAAACCTAAGACACAGAGACACGGATACGGATGCGGATCCGAACACAGATACAGACGCAAATTCTACAACTTGTCACATTCCGGTGGGCAAAGATTTGCCATTTGTTTTTATTTTTCAGGATATTTTTTATTAGTTATATGTTAGTGGGATGTGGAGACGGTTTGATGTTTACATAGCATCTAATTAACATAGTTGCTCCATGTTCAATCTCTACTAAAATTGATAATGGTGGTATTTAAAGTCTTAGCTTGAATTTATGTAAATTAAGGCAATGCACGCCTCCATTGTGACTTGTGGGTCATGGGTTCGTCCTGTTGGAAGCCACCTCTCTACAAATAGGCGTAAAGTTATCAGACCCTCCCAAACCCCATAATGCGGAAGTTTTGTGTACTGGGGCCATCCAATATGTTCGCGGGATCACCAAAATATGGAACAAAAAATTACTGACGATGAACAAAATGATATAAAGAACTGATTCTTGAGTTATTAACTATATAGCAATTGAACTTCACCATGACTTATTCCAAGTAAACTTAACTAACATGGCCCAAAAACATATCATGCACCAAGGTATTAAACAATTATTAATCCGTGATTTCTTAGAACTACCAATATACATGAAAAAAATTGACCCCCAAAGTAGAAAAAAATTGTAAAAATGATCCAACCATGTCCATGGTGTGTCTACGAAGAGTCCATCACGTATCTAGAATTTTAAAGAATTAATTGACATTTTGGACTCGCCATGTGGTGTGTCAGACCCGTACTTTAAATAGTTCGCAATGTATGTGTGTCCATACATGTCGTACACGGACGCGGCACCCATTTTGGAGTGTTTATACTTATTCTAAAACTGAAGTAAAAAGGTACATCACTCTATAGAAGCTAAGCAAACAAACAGATCATGCCATCAGGAAACAGATTGCATGATGTGAACCAACATTCAAAAAAATGATTCTTGAGTGCAATATAGAATTTCAAACATAACCTAAAATCTAATTATATAATAGCATAGCAAATCAAATTCAGTATAAACAAATGAACCAATTCACAGATTGTCAAATCATAACAGCAGATGTATGATTGACAAATGCTGAAACAAGTAAAACTTGAAAAAGAAAAGATTAACTAGATTTAAAATGAGCAGCTGAAAACGAACTCAGGTATTAAGTCAAAACTGAGAATCCAAGCGAACTCAGTAGAAGAACAGTACATAACATTACTAAATTCAGAAATGACAGAGATCCATGCATCTCAAGCCAGGCCCTAGATTCAAAATTGAACAAAACTATTAAGTTACATCGGAAAGCACATAGTACCCAGTTAAAAGAAAAGAACAATATCCATAGACTGCAATGCCAGATCAATAGACATAAATCAGCTGATTTAAGTGTTCACAAACCAAACGTCTCAACACAAAACTGGCAGAGACAACTTCAACTTGAATTCGAAAGGGCTCATCACAATTTAATTGAAATCTGAAATCATATTTAAAAACAAAAGGTTAGTCAAAACCTAGAAGGTAATCAGTCAGTACAAATAACTTTGTAGTCAGAGCATTTAGTCACTAAATCCTACAACAGAGATGCATACATAACTATATCAGATCACGACTAGATTCGACACTTGGAACTAAAATGGTTACATCAACTGGAATCACCCATAATCAGAGAAAAAAAAAAGGATTCATCAATTTCATATAACTGTCACGTCAGATTACCATACCTAACTCAAAAGATACCTTTTGCAATGACAACTACAAGCACAACTCAAAAAGCTAAGTCCAAACCCAGAAGGGCCATGAACCCAACCACATTCACTGCAAAGAATATCGTAATCATGTTATATATGCACATGTCTTCATCACAACATACATATGAAGGAGATGCATACAAATACAGATCAGGTCATTATTAAGTTCGAAAATTGAAGTCAACTTGTCACTCAAAATCAGAATACACCAAATCTGATAGAAAGCAAAATAACATACTGAATTCGAAAGAAAAGTAAACCTAAGCACAGTCAGTACAAAGAAGTAAAAAATCACTATACACATGGAGAAATGGATATATACAGAGATCAGATCATCACAGGATTCAATATTGAACTAAACCAGTTACTTAAGTCGGAAGAGCAAATCAAACTTCAGCATAAACCATAGATTGCAACAGTGCAACGTTACATAAGAGCAAACAAATAAATAGAAACAAGAAAAATTTAGGACACTCCCACGAAAATAGCTATTCCCAACACCTAATATTTAATACATGCTTCTCAAACGTTATTATATAGTGGAAAATGCTCACACGAGACACCAAATATTAAAAACAAAGCAGAGATTGAATAGTGTTAAGATACAATGTTGTGATGGTTCACTAGGATTTAGTCCCTAAAATTTAGGGTAGCGACTCATTTATAGGCAGTGTTGTCAAAAGCTCTCAGGCCTCTCGCCTAGGCTCTTAGGCAAGATGAGGCGAGGCCAAGGCGCCTTATATTGGTTAAGACGAGCGATGTCACTAAGGTGTTACCAAACCAAGCGCCTTGAGCAAAGGCACTAGCACCTCAACTCACATCATGTTTTTTTTATATTTTTTCACCACCGGTATAAATCATAAAAAAGATTCATACAATATATCAAGAAGCTAACACCAATAATCAAAACAATAACAAAAGCCTATATTTTCTTATACATGTGAAAAAGTTTAGAATTTTACAAGATTATGCAATTCTATTAAGCAAACAATTAGCGCCTTGCATTACGAGGGCAAGCACCTTAGATTGGAGCCTAGAGCTTCAGAAAATAAGGAATCTTTGCGCCCTAAGGGCACCTAGAGCTTTTAACAACACTGTCACTATGATTTAGGCATTCCCACCAAATTATCCATTTCAAATCCATAAATTTTAGATCCTATAATTCAAACTCTAAATTTGAGGCTGAGATTTTCATAATGCCCATAGCAGATCCTCTGAAAATGATGTTAGGGATAAACAATAGTTCCTTGATTAATGTGGATCACACAATAGCAAATCTCCTATCTTATAAAGGACTAAATAGCGTTAGATACACCATGAGAGCGTTTTCTAAAATATAATCTAGGGACTCATTTAGAAGCAAACTGATATGAGTACCCTTACCGGAGTTGTAATGATAACTAGAAAAACAGATAGATACATAAGTAGTAGTAGTAGTACCGTTCTTGGCCGGCGGTATCCCAGATCTGGGCCTTAACAGACTTGTTCTGAATGGAAAGCGTCCTGGTCTGGAACTCAACCCCGATCGTAGCCTTCGAGTCGAGGCTAAACTCGTAGCGAGCGAACCGAGCAAGTATCTGAGACTTGCCAACGGCGGAGTCTCCGATCAGCACTATCTTGAACACGTAGTCTACCTTCTGCTGGGACCCATCTCCGTACCCTCCCATCGA